>LOEQ01002743.1:353834-367137 GCA_001685075.1 Bramus lutescens
CAGCATGTCCCGCTACTCAGTGCAGGCAGGCACTGTGTAGAGTGAGCCCTTTTTCTCAGGCTCTGGGTGGGGAATGGTGGCTCTTGTTTACAGCACTCATTTCAACCTTGGCTCACAAGGGTAAGAGCCAGGCCCTGCTATCCGCTCCACAGGATGTGAGACCTCTTAATTGTCTTCAATTACAGACAGCACGGGCTCTTAACCCTGGCTTCCGCTAGGAACCAGAGCCCAAGCCACTTGAGAGGGTCAGGGGGAATGCCATCCAGCCCTCACTACAAGGTCTTAGGGGCTCCCTGTGCCCTCTGGGATCCTTTCTAGTGTGTGTCTGCTCTTGTTGAACACCTGTCTTCTTTGTCTCTGCTCAGGATGAAACCTCTGTGAGCAGTGAGGATTTTGATATGAATGACTCCACATGGATGTCAGCTGACCCCCACCTGGCCTCCAGCCTGAGCCCCAGCCAGGAGGAGAGGATGCGGAGCCCGCAGAACCTCCATAGCCAAGAGGACGGTGAGTGCCCCTTGGGCAGCTGGCAGGGAGGGTGCTTATTGTTCTATAAGAGGCCTGCATGTGCTCCGGGTGGTGGGACCCAGGTGACACTGGGGCGTCCCTGTTGTACTTGAGAGCTGGTATTGTCGGCATCTCCACAAGCCCCACTGTCCCAGAAAGAGAAGGGTGTTTTCATAAGCAGGGCCCCCGATTGACTGTGAGGTGGCCTCTTGTCTATTTGCACCTGTTTATGCTCATGGGTTTGTTGGATAAGGATTTCAGAATCACCAGGATTCAGGCCTGGGAAGGTCAAGAACGTGTGTGACCTGGAGCTGTGTTCTTATGACTTGAGTAAGGCTGGCTTTGGGCAGGGCCACATGGTCTGTGGCCAGGCAGTTGGTAGCTGACCAGGATGGACTGGGCTACTATGTCTGGATTTTCTTGGGGTTGGAGAGTCAGGGTCAGAAGTCAGATGTCCACTCCATGGTTCCATATAGAGTCCTGGAATGGGCTCTGGGTCACCTGGGCCTGACCAGATTGGAGATGTGGGATAGATAACACCTGTAGGCAGAGGCCTCTGGCAGGGCTCTTGTTTCCAGGCCTAGATGTAAGGGATGAGCCCAGAGCTAGGCCTCAGAGAACTGGGGTATAGGGTCTGGTAATTAGGAGAGGTCAAAGGTCAGAGCTTGGAATGTGGAAGGGAGGTTCAGGGTTGAAAAGGGGTGTAATGTTAACTCTGCAAAAAAAA
This sequence comes from Bramus lutescens, assembly GCA_001685075.1. Lineage (NCBI taxonomy): Eukaryota > Metazoa > Chordata > Mammalia > Rodentia > Cricetidae > Bramus > Bramus lutescens. Next base: position 355,069 of record LOEQ01002743.1, read on the forward strand.
AATGGGTGAGCCTTAAAGAGTAAATAAGGGGTAGGAGCCTTGCAGTTTGGGTCAAAGTTCATCTCCATGGCAGAACCCACACGCTGGTCTTCCCTCCCAGCCTGAGTCCGGCTTTGTCTGGGAGGAGTCTAGCATACAGGCAGCTGGAAGTGTCTGGGCCTGGAGCTGGGGAGCCGGGGGTGGTTTGTGAGGAGTGGGGTACCAGGCTGCTGGAGAAGAAAAGGCCTTTTGTGCCTTGCTGCCTCGTGAGGTCAGCAAGACCCCCTCGTGCTGTGAGCCTCCAGACTACTATTGCCTTATGGCATTCCCACGGGGGTGGGACCCAATGGGGGCCACCACATGGGGGTTCTGGGGCTGGGACAACCCAGAAGCTGACCTCCAGCCTCATCTGACTGAGAGCCACACCCAGCAGCCTACTAAGAGCTGTGCTAACAGTGCTTAGTAAGCACCCTTGTCGTGCCTCCTCAAGAAAGATCTAGAACTTTCCCCCCCACCCCAAGGTCCAGCTTAGTAAGGCTGTCTCAGACCTCCAAAGGTCTGATTGTGCTGTTGTTCCTCAGTGTACCTTTTGGAACCATGGTTACTGCCCAAGAACTCTACCTTGGAGTCTCAGTGGACTGAGGTCCTTAGGATAGTTAGCAAACTAACTGGGGGTTTCTGCTGGGGCTGTGATGTCCTTGGTATCCCTTGGTGGTGATGCAGTGCAGATGAAGAAGCAGAGGTTCTGGGGTTAGCTGCCTTGCAGCCACCTGAAGGATAGAGTCAGACATATCTCAGGCCCCTCCTGGCTCTTAAGCATTGGACAAATCATAGGCAGGCTGGCCTGCTGGTAGGACTAGTGTTTATGCGGGCAAACAGAGCTAGGAATAGGGAGGACGATGTTGATCGTGAGCTACCAATTTAATTATTGAATCAGTGGCTGATTCTGGAAGCTGCAGACTGATTTGTTAGCCGGAGACCAGCCTAGATCCAGGGCAGAGGGTGTATATGCAATAAGAAAACCCAGACATCTGGTCCGGTCTCTGGTGCCTCTCGTGTTCCTGGGGCCTCCTGGTGACCAAGGTCCCAGGATTTCCCACAGGGTTTCGGTTGGTCATGATCACAGCTTGAAGTCCTGGTCCAGCCCTCTAGCCATGTCTCAGAATGCGTGGTCAGTGTAGATGCGAGCTGAAATCTGGCCCCCATGAGTGAGCCCATGTCTCTTATTGTTCTTGAAGGACTAAGGGGTAGGGACAAACTCAGCCATAACTCTGCTTGCATGTCTATCCCCAAACTCTCCTGTAACCACAATTGGCTCTTAGTTCTCTGGAGTGCATTGGATGGAGAGGTATCTGACTGTCTCTCCCCCTAGTTCTACAAGGTACCCTGTACTCTGTGTTAATGCTGGCCTTCTCTGCCCTGTGCTCCTCCAGCTGCATGCCTGGCCCATTACAGGGGCCTGCTGAATGTTTGTGGCCCAAATGAAAAGGCAAGCTGACATTTATAGAGACTGCCCTCGAGCATGGCAGCCAGGGAATAGAGGCCCCCCTCCTGTCAAGGACAAGTTGGGTTCTTTGTTCCTTAGACCGCACCCCAGTATGCCAGGACTGCAGGGCTGCTGGGCACATCACCCCTGTCTACCCATAATACAAGCCAGAGTGATGGCAAGAAGCCAGGCAGTTTGTGCAGGTTATACCTCTAGGGAATTTGCCCTTCTTTAAATTATTTTTGTGTTTGATTTTGAGACAGGGTCTTGCTTTATGACCCAGACTGGCCTCGAACTAGTTCCCTCAGCCCTGAGTGTTGGGTTCACAGACCTATGCCACCATTTCCTCCTTCTCTCTTTAAATTGTAACAGAACTGGGCCTTGGTAGGGACAGCTGAACTCAGTGGAAAGCATGCTGGCTTCCACCACTGGACTTATCTCTGAGCCTGCCCCTGTCCCAGTCCTATCCCCCAGCCCTTTCCCCCCAGGGTCCCCTTAGTAGTTTTCCCACCTCCTTTGCTGAGGAGGTCCTTTTGTTGGATGGCGGTAGCAAGCCTGGTTCCACAGTGCTCTCTCAGTTGGAACCATGTTTGAGGCCTGTTTGAGGACATCAGTCTTCTCATATCTCACAGGGGAGGGCACCAGGAGAGGTTCCCACCTCCCTCCACTTTGGCAGGCCTTTGTCAAAGTGCAAGAGTCCTCACACACTGAGAGACACAGGCTTCCTCCTACCTGTGCATAGCTCTTGGCTTTGAGCTCTCTTTTGGGTCTGTCAGGGCTCTGTGTATTCTGAAAGCTTGGGAAAGCTTCTGGTCTAGGAGTTGCCAAAGACAGACAACCATTGAGACCATTTGCAGAGCCCTTAAGGTCTGGTATTGCCTTGGAGCTGAAAAACCCCATCGTCCTATCATGACCCATCCATATTTCCTCCCCATACTCTTAGCAAGCACCCCAGAGACCATAAGACAGGACCCAGCACAAGGCAGTGCTGGGGAAGCATCCGTGAGTGAATGAGGTGGATGGAGATGTGTGTACGCATTCCCAGGGGAGAAGCCAACAGGTCTCCTGAAAGACAGTCATGTGGGCCAGGGTCCTAAACCTGTCTGCCGCACCTCCTATTCCCCTGCTATGACTCTACTAGGCCCCTCACTGTGCCCCTTCCTGAATGGAAAACTTGAGGCCTGGCCTTCAAAAGGGATGCATGGGGGCAGGGAACGGACATTACTCATCCCCACCTCCACCGGCAGACAGGAAACTCACGCCAGGGGACAGTGGAGGGTCCTGCTTCCGCCCTTCTGCAGCACAGGCTGGGGGTTGCATGGCAGGAATTATGCAGAGCACTGGAGCCTTTTAGGGCTAATGCGTACCCTTCCCCTTCTCAGACGAGGCACTCCTGCAGCCTGTTCTTGGGGACCTGCTGGACATGGGTGCTTGCCTCCATTAGGTTGGGACTCCTACTTCCCCTAGGCCAGTATAGCCTCCTGGTGCCCAGCACTAAGCTGGGCAGAGTCAGAGAGGGATTTTCAGTAGTCTGGTCAAGTGACTAACAAGGTTGTCAGCCCCTCCCAGATCTCCAAAGCTTGGCTTTGGCAGGAGAGCACCAAGCACAGGGAAGTGGGGACCCTGCAGGGCTGTCACCTTCCTGAGAGCAGCAGCTATGACTATACAAATAGATCTTAGTGTTCCCCTCACTTCCCTAGCTTGTGCATTACAGAGAATTGGGGGCAGGAGCACAGGAAGAAAGAAAGAAATGCTGCCGGTATTGGGGCCTTTCCTCTGGCTTCTCTCACTACTTACCCTTCACTCTTCTTTGCTGGGAGTATCATACTATGCTACGTTGATCCTTACATAATGGCTTTCCCTCTTTCCTGCCATTGGTTCTGCTGATGTAAAAATGGTCCAGTCTGCCCCGTGAACCCACTGTGTTCCTGGCCCCAGCCAGCCCCGGGCACTGAGTTCCTTAGGTTTCTGACATGGAAATGGCTTGTCCAGACCACAGGAAGCAACCAGTTAGAGTCATTTGTCCTAGGCTTGGTCCCAGCCCCTGGCTTGTATAGATGCTCAATAACTATTGTGTGGCCATGGACTGATGGGAGCCAGGGAAGGGCTCCTAGAGGAGGCACCAGGCAGCAGCCTATCAGAGGAAGCAGTTTGGGTTTGGAGTCCTGGGGCCCTACATGCCCAGAAGCTTCCTATGATCCCAAGCCACAATCAAGAAAGGCAAGTCAGGGCAGCCACAGCCAGACAGCAGCTTAGGCACCTATAGGGCCACCTCTGTGGGCCTGAGGACTTTCCTGGACCCGGCTTCCTGTAGGCAGGTCCTGTTCTCTGCTATGGGTCTTTCTTCCCTACATTCTGTTGTTTTTGTTTTTTGAGACAGGGTTTCTCTGTGTAGCTTTGGAGCCTGTCCTGGAACTAGCTCTGTAGACCAAACTGGCCTTGAACTCTCAGAGATCTGCCTCCTTTTGCCTCCTGAGTGCTGGGATTAAAGGCATGTGCCACCAGCACCTGGCTCCCAGGCTGTTCTAAGCAAGTTGCTTACCCTGTGCCAGGCTCGGCACCTGTCTAGTGTGATGGTCTGCTGTGGCCACTGATCTCGGTATGCCCTTAGAAGCTTTCAGAAGACCAAGGCTTCGGACCTTCTGGTTCCTGCTGCCTTGAGTAGGGCCTTCTGCCACCTAGAAATGCCAGCTGGGCATCCGAGCAGCCCCTTGTGAGCAAGTGAGGTCTAGTGACCCTGACTCAACTTTATAGCGTCTCTGTCCCCCCTCTCCCAGCCAGACCCATGTCTCAGGGTACTGCCCCTTCCAGGTCTCCAGGTCTCCTCTCCCAATTTCTCCTTCTCCATGGGCTCTGAGAAGGTGTGGGGAAAGACTCAGGCGCTAGCTCTCTTATTTGATACAGGTCCAGACCCTGCCTCAGCTCCTTCCTGCTTGTGTGATCATGAGCAAGTCATTTCCCTCTCTAGTGGCTGAATAATAATCCTGCGCCTGGACTAGAGAGATGGCTCATCTGTTAAGAGCACTGGCTGCTCTTCCAGAGGACCCCGGTTCAATTCGCAGTACTCATATGGCAGCTCCCAACTCTCTGTGACTCCAGTTCCAGGGTATCTGAAATCTTTACACCAAAGCACGCAAAAAGATGAATTATTTATGGCAGGGTGGTGGTGGTGCATGCCTTTAATCCCAGCACTCAGGAGGCAGAGGCNCAGCACTCAGGAGGCAGAGGCAGGCGGATCTCTGTGAGTTCGAGGCCAGCTTGGAATACAAGAGCTATTTTCAGAACAGACACCAAAGATATACAAAGAAACCCTGTCTCGAAAAACAAACAAACAATATAATAATAATCCTGTGCCCACCTTACTGGGCTGTTGAGGACTGGATGGTGTATGGACATTGGGAAGGATCATAGGCCAGGCTGGAAGTGAGTTTCTTGGTCCACTGACACCTTTAGGCCTAGAAAGTTGTGGGTAGGGATGGAGGTCGGTGATCAATGAAAGGCCCTCCACCTCTCCCAGATTATCTGAGCCCTTCTCCAGACTCACTTGGCCTAGTCCTGCTTTCTTGGCCTCCTCAGGCCCTGTGAGCCTCTGCCTACAGCCATCTTCTTGCATGTCCTTAACCCTTAGAATCTTGGTACTTGAGAAGGCAAGCCAGAGCTGGTCAAGGTGATGCACTCCTGTAACCCTAACACTGAAGCTGAGGCAGGAGGATGGATGGTGAAGTGGTGGTGAGGCTAGGCAACATAGCAGGTTTGAGGCCAACTTAAGCTACATAGCAAAGAGCCTGTCTTAAAAGCCAGCTAAACAGCTGGAGCAAGACCCTGATGGCAGCTGGGTCTGAACTCTCAGTTTCCCTTAGCATCCCAAGTTCCTGACCCATTCCCACCCACAGGTGTAGGAAGACCCTGCCTGTTGATTGACAGCTGTTACATCTTTGGATGACTCTAGGGACTTGGATTTGAATGGGGGAAGCAAGAGGATGAAGAAAATACAGATGGACAGCAGACAGCTGGAATTGGGTAGTCTGAGCTTTGAGATAGAGAAACCGCAGCACCCTGGAAGCACAGCACGTTTATAATACATATGAGTTGAACAGGGAGGCGGGGTTACTGCATACAACTGAACATGGAGGCAGGGTTGGTGGTATTCAGCTTGATCAAGGAGGCAGGGCTAGCTAATTTTGGTAGGAGCAGTCTGGGGGGGCAGTCTTCAGGTTGTAAACATCGCGGGGCGGGGGGAGCTGTGGTGGACATTTTCTGCACATACTGTCAACATTCACACTCATACCTGGAGGAAGGTTTCCACTTCCCTGAACCTAGCCTGGAGAAGGCTTTGCTGTTTTCTCACGGGTCTGAGACTTCGAAGTCCTTGATATGACTGCGCCCGTGTCAACAGCACACATGCTCTCAGGACTTCACTCACTCAGGGCTTCCTCTGCTCCCTATACACAGCCTCTGCCTACCACCCACTCCCAGGCTTGCAGGTGGCTGAGGGGAAGCAGCCAGGTGACAGCATGCCTCCTGTGTGCTGCCACCCAGAGTGTTCCTAGCAAATGAGAACTTAGGTGAATGGTTGCCTGACTAGTAGAGAAAGGGGTGAATGAGTGTTGGGGCCAGGCCTGTGCCACCTCTGGTCTTCCCTCTGCCATGGCCATCCTTCAGTAAGCCCACTACTCATATAGAACAGTACTTAGCACAGGTTTGGAGCTCCTGACCCCTACAGCTGAGTCACTGTGGATTCAGTCCTCATGGCGGGATACTGCCCTGGTTACTGTCACATGGAGGAAGGAGTGGTACCCACTATAGCCTCCTGGGATGACCTTAAAAGGCCTTTGTTTGATATAGGGGTCTCACTATGCAGTTTAGGCAGGCCTTGAACCCTGAGTCCTTCTCCGGACTTCGTGAGCGCTGGGATTATAGGCCAGCTGCATCACGCCCAACTCCTCACTGGGCTCTTACCTTTGCATTTTCTCTTAAATTATTTTTATTATTTTATGTGTATGGGTATTTTGCCTGTGTGTGTGTGTGTGTGTGTGTGTGTGTGTGTGTACCATATGTGAGCCTGGTGCCCATGGAATTCAGAAGAGGGTGTCGGATCAGAGGGACAGATGGTCACGAGCCACTATGTGGGTGCTGGGAATTGAACCCAGGTCCTCTGAAGAGCAACCAGAGCTCTCTGAACCATCTCTCCAGCCCCGTCTTTACTTTAAAAAATTCAGCAATGTTGGAGATTGCATCTAGGACCTTGTGCTTGGTAGACACCATTTACACCCAGTCTATAACCCTGCTATGGATGGTGAACTTTTAAATGGAGCTTCTCTTTCCCACACTTGTGAGTCTTTGTCCTGTTCATCATTCTGACCCTGGTTGTCTCAGGTCGTGTCTTGTGAGACTGGAAGCCAGGCCTGGGCCCTCTTCTAGGCCTGTAAAGCAAGAGCTGTTTGTTTTGATTCAAGGCACCAAACATCTGACCACAGTCTCCGTTAGATTCTCTCTTACCCTACTCAAGGATTTCAGCTCTTCTGGGGATTGGTCATGGGACATGTAGTAATCCTGGGTCACAGAAAGTGTCCCTCAAGCTGCTCTGTAGACAGTGCAGTAGTGTTAGGCTGGGCTAGACCTGGCCTGCAAAGACAAGAGGAGCTAGGAGACAGCTCCAAGGGGTTCCTTTATCAGAGGATCAGGCGGGGCTTCATGGTGCCCTGACCTTGTCTAGGTTACTGGGGCCCCAGGATTCCTGGTGAGGACACTAAGGCAGGACAAGTTTTGGGGCCCAACAGGATGAAGGTTACCTACTAAACAAAGGGGAGGGAGATCCTGTCTCCTCTCTTCCTCCCTGACCTGGAAGATTAGCCCTGGCCTTGGGACCATCTGGCAGATGCTAGCCCTGCTATCAGTAGCCTTACCTTATCCAGCAGTACTCAGAGCCCTTCCTCTGCTAGGGTGGCCCTGCTGTGCCATACACACAGGGGCTGGGTAAGACCATACTGGCAGGTACCACCCTGGCCTGAGTTGTCTGGGGTTGGCATTCCCAGGAACCAGGAAGCTGGGCCACATTGTCATCATCACCCTGACCTAAGGACTGGGATGCATCAGCCCTATACCAGCTTCCGGGAGGACAGGAAAGAATACTAGGGGCCTCCCAACTCCACATACAAGCTCCCAGGCAGGGCCCTGCCCCATGAATCACTCACACATGGTAGCCTGAAGTGGTGCTGCTTACTCTCAGAACACATGATTTGTGGGGGTTGGAGGTAGCAGGCAGTGGGGAGTCTAGCTTAGAGCTTTGCACTTGGAATTGGTATTTATTTCTCATTGTTTGTGCTTGGCCTGCAGCAAACTGAGCAAGTGGAGGGTCCGGGAGGACAAGCCAAGGGTTCCACACTGGGAGCATATCCTCTGGGAGTCATTTACCAGTGTGTGTTGGAGGAATCCAGGGTGGGGGTGGGCTGAGGCATTCTTTGTGAAGCCATCTGGGCGCTGCTGCTCACCCTGGGAGCCTCTGAGCCTTCACTGAGCTGTGTCCTGTAAAGGGGCATTTGTACGCACAGAGCCTGACACTCAGATCTGGTGCTGCGTACTTGGTGTCCAATCTCACAACTAACGTGATGTCGGTGCTTCGGTGCCCTGCTCTCTAATACCTTATCTGCAGCTTGGAACTTCTCCAGGGGCCTGGATCCTGGGGCCCCGCAGACCTGCGCTGTGTGAGACTTCCTTCACTAGTAGCTGCTGAACATTCAGAAAGGGTTGGTGCAGAGGTGTGTGGCACCCGGGAAAACACACTTGGCTTGGTGGTCTTAGCATGAAAACAGAAATGTGCTACCAATTACCTATTGAGATATGTTGGCTATATTAGGGAAAAGAAACTCAGATTCCCTTTTTGGAAACGATCCGGTTCTGTAATCCTGGTTAGACTTGAACTTCCTATGTGTAGTAAAAGCTGATTCTCCTGCCTCAGCCTCATATAATAGTGGGATTACAGGATTGTATCATTGCAGTTGACTTTACAGTACATTGGTAAAATGAATGTGTTTGGCTAGCATACATGAGGCCCTGGTTTCCATTCCTAGCACTGTACAAAAAGCTACCACCAAACCGCAAACAGACCATCACTTCAGTTTCAACTCTGTCTCACGTTTTAAAAGTTATGATGGTGAGCCTTGGCGTTGGTGCCTAAGGAACGGGCCAGAGATGTAAGAATGTCAGTGCACTGTGGAGGCAAGTGCTATGGATCTGGGTGTCAGGATTATGGACTGTGTGTTAGGAAACCTGAGCCGGTCAGTGATGTCGCTCAGTTGGGAAGTGCTTGCTTGGCATTCCTAAAGCCCTGGGTTCCTTCCCCAGCGCTGCAGCAGCTGGGCCTGGTGGTGCACATCTAATATAATATAATAATCACTTGGGAGGTAGAGGCAAGAGGATGGGAAATTCAAGGTCATCCTCAGCTGTAGAGCTACTAAAGGACAGCTTGGGATTTGTGAGAGCCTGTCCTAAAAAGGAGAAAGAGTGGGGCCCATGAGGGGTGGGCATGGTATTTCTGACCCCTAAGCCTCGACTTATCAGACTGCTTAACCACAGGGAGAGAGCCAGGGAGCCCAAGAGAGAAGCTGGGTGGCGGCAGAGCCTGAAAACCAAGTGGAGAATATGGGCCTCATGTGGCTGGTCACATGCCCAGTGTGGCTTATCACCTAGGACAGTTGGATCCCTTGGCCCACATTTGACCTCAGTCCCTCTGCCTGCCTTCAGAGAGCACAGATGGGCGCCAGGAGCTTGATGCTCCTTGGAACTATGCATTATGTAAACACTACCCAGGCCACTGGCCTTTGTCAAAGCAGGCGGGAGTGAGGGATGAGGTGGAGAGCCCTAGCAAGGTGTATGCCCCTAATTCAGAGGACTCAGCAGCGTGCCAGCCTGCAGCCCAGAGCTTCCTTCCAGACCCTCAGTGATTCCTGCTTGGCATATACAGCTGGGGGTGGGGGCAGCTGCTGACTGTAGCACTTCACCTTCCCCCCTCCTTCCTGGTTCCCAGCTTTTGTGTGTGAATTATTGATACCCCTCCTTGCCCCTGCCTGGCTGCGGATTTGATCAGAGCCTAACCAAGGGGCCCATGCTGCCTTCAGCCCTGCACCTCTGCTAAAGCAGGCAGTTTGCCTGTGTGCCCAACTTGTAGGTTCTTGTGGCCTTGCCACATCTCTAGCCTGGCTTGGGGGCTGGTGTGGGTTGCCCACTGGGACAGGGTACCGCTGGCTGTGGCCCCAGAGCCCAGAGTAGTGATTGGCGGCTTGCACAGAGCTGGGCCTGTGCAGGCTGCAGGGCGCTGACGCCCACATAAGGGCATTGTTTGCTGAGGTAAAAGGAGTTTTTGTCTCCTTCTGGAGCCAGGACAGAAGGAGGAACAATTTCCCCCATTCATCAGTGATCTCCCATTTGAATAGCAGCACATCACCCCGTTACAGTAGACGGGCATGGCAGGCCTCCCCTGCCCTAGGGCTCTCCAGGCACAGGTGGTGGGCTCTGGGTCCTCCCAGCCTAGGGAGTCACCCTTTACCATTTTTGTGGAAATGGACAGAAGGAATACATTCCTGCTGCTCCCAGGGTACCTCTCTAGTCTGTTCACACAAGTCACAGGTTGGGCAGCTGTGCCCTGCCAGAGTTGTTCTGGATTCAGGTAGGTGCATGTCCTAGAGGGGACTCTTGGCACAACTGCAAGATGAGGACCAGGTGGGGACGAAAGGGTCACTTGAACCCCTTGTGTTTCTACTTCCAGCTTCAGGTCTGAGTAGGTCCCAGGAGAGGACACAGCCTCAAAAGGGCCAGGGCACTAGGGCCTTCAGTGCTGTGGGGCCAACTGGTTATTTCATGGAGTCATAAAACACTGGAGCCCAAGAGGGCGTCAGCGGCAACTCCCTGAATTGCAGATAAGAAGAGCCCAGGAATTGGTTGTGCCCAAGGTCAGACTGAAGTGAGGCCAGCCGACAGCACTGGCCCAACCCACCATATGCCATCCAGGCATGGGGTTGGGTGCCTCTTGGAGAGTGAGGAAGAATTTGCCATGGGTCACATCCCAGCTGCTGGGTCTCTACCCCCTGTCCCTGAACCCTATGGGTTAGGAGGTGAGGCTGTGGCATCCGTGTGTCAGTATTAGCAGTGTTAGGATGAAGAAAGTCCAGCCCCCAGGCCTGGCCCCCGCCTACCCTAAGTTACTCAGGCAAAGTGGCCTCCAGCTAGTTTTGACAATAAGGAAGTTGTTACTTTCATAACTAAATAGTTTAGGGTTGCCTTTGATTTAATTTAAGGCATGGGCGGATTTTGGAAAGGTTGTGTCAGCCTATCTCTGAACTTCCCCAGGGTGGGCACTGCCTAACAGGTAAAAAATGCTCAGGTCTGACTTTGCTGGGTCCAACTTGGTCATATGATTTTTACCAGTGGCTGTGATGGATGGGTCATGTCGACTGGTCCATGCTTACCCCGAGGAACCCTAGCAGACCTAGCCGGCCGTTCTTGTCAGAAGAAGGGGTGTGGCTTACAGGGAAGCAGAAGTGATTCAGGCCTAGCACTAGGACTCTGCCAAGGTCCAGGGGCAACCTCTCTACAGGCTACAGACACAATAAATGAATAGTACGGCAAGGAGGAGGCTGAGTGTGGTGAAAAATAGGTAAAGAGGTTAGCGTGTCAGTGTGGGGGCTGGGGAGGGGAGGGCTTCCTGACACAGAAACCTTTAAGCAAAGCCCTGGAAACAAAGGAACAGGAAGTGAAGGACAAGCTCTGGAGAGCCAGGGACAGTATAGCAGCAGAGGGAACAAGCCACAGTTGGTTGGCAGGTTGAACTGCAAGTGGAAGGCATGGCAGGAGGCCCTGTGGCTCAATGGGGAAAAGGGGCTGTGGCCACAATGGTGGGGCTGATGGACAGTGTATCTGTAGAGCCACCTTCCTTGGGATGAATTCTGCAGAAGTCAGAGCTTGTGCCAGGATGAGATGGGATAGGCAGGCTCAGAGGCTCCCCGTGGAGGTGATGCTCAAGGGGGCTCTGAAGGAAGGGCAGTGTAGGGTGTGGCTTGGGAGATATTTCCCAGTCTCCTAGGCAGGAGGACTCCTCCCAGGCCTTTACCCTCCCTTTCTCCTTGTGCCCACCTCTGATACTATACTGTTGGGCCCCCTGTTGCCGTCTGGGGACACGGATGCAGGAAGTAGGTGAGAATGACATAAGGTTTGGGGTGAAATAAGTTTTTGAGTCCCTGCTCCATGCCAGGGAGAGTTGATAACTACATAAATTCTGTTTTACTGGTGCAAAAGCTGTTTGAAAGAGAAATTGAGGTACAAGGAGAGGTGGCCTCTTTAAGGTCATATAGGTGACATTCACCCTGTCCTTAGCTCCTTTGTATTATGCTGACACTTGCCAGCCAGTTGGAAAACATGTGCCTCCTGTTAGGTGGCACTGGAGCAGGCTGTGTAAAAAAGAGCTAGCCCACCAGGTGGGACCCATATGCTGTGGGACTGTAGGATGTGAGGGTTTGTTATTGTTTCCCCTCAGACTGATAGCTTCAACAAGGTGCAGCATGGGCAAAGGCCCATTGGCTTGCTCAAAGGCTTGGTTTTTTTTTGTTTTT
>LOEQ01002743.1:367199-389815 GCA_001685075.1 Bramus lutescens
GGCAGTGGCGGCGTGTGTGTGTTAAACTAAATATAAGGTCTCTGGGCTGTATACTTCAATACTTCAAAAATACTTTCAGCACTCTTATTTCCCAAACTTTTCATCATGCCACATAGACGCTGTGAGTTCGCTAAGCATTAGCCAGTTTCCTGTGCAGTTAAGTGGACTCATTTACTGTTTACCCTCCCACGTCTGTCTTCACGTAGCACATTGTCCTTGTGGGTCCTCCATGTTTCAGCATGTCTCTACATCTGCTTCATTTTAAGGCTGAGTCTTCTTCAGATTTATTTATTTATTATGTACACAGTATTCAGCTTCCATGTGTGCCTGCAGGCCAGAAGAGGCACAAGATCTCATTACAGATGGTTGTGAGCCACCATGTGGTTGCTGGGATTTGAACTCAGGACTTCTGAAAGAGCAGACAGTGAGCCATCTCTCCAGCCCCCAAGGCTGAGTCTTCTATTTCATGGCTAGGTCACACTTTGCCTATTCACTTCTAGTGGTTTTTCAAGGTGCTAATGGTGTATACTGGTCACTCCGGATATTTACATAATAGTATGAGTTTCCAGTCCATGGCCACAGCAGTTCGCAGGCTCTGGTGGCTTGTGGGCCACATCTATCCAACCACTTTCCTTGCCAGATGAGGATGGCCTCTGAAAACGGAAAGATGGGTACCCCCATTGGAGCTAGTGCCTGTTTTTTCTAGCAAGTCAGGCAGCATGAGTCTGGGCCTGTAGCCCAGGTGGCAGTGTTGGTAGCTTCTCATCACAGCTGATTTTGACCCTAGGTTGAAGCCCTAGGATTGCCCTGTGTGTCCTGGGCAGCTCCAGAACCACATACATGGTTGCTTGCTCTAAGCAGGCAGACAAGGGAGTCTACCTCTGTGCCCATGCTGCTGTCCTTAAGCCTAGTGCCTGTGGAGAATGCAGTGACTGTTGGCATGGTACCTGATGAGGAGCAGCTCATCCCTCCAGAGCAAGTGGCCTGAGGTAGGGTAGGAATAATAACTTGGAAGTGGCTAAGAATAGATAAAAGCGTCAGGGTAGGTCTTCAGCCTTGTTCTCCAGATCTCAGCTACTTGAGCCTCTCCAGTGCCAGGTTCTACCATGGTTGTATGGGTGGCACCTAGAACTGTGGCGAGTACCTCCTTCCCAGGTACCCTGAGGCAGGAGAGCAGAGTCAGGCCATGAAAGCCCACTGAAAAGGGCCCAGCTGAACGGACCAGGACACACAAAGCCCTAACCCAGGCCTGGAGACCCAGGAGTTAGGGTGGGAGCTGGCAGGGCAGTCTGCAAAGTCACGAGGTTGGAGCATGGACAGTGACAAAGGGAAGGCCTGAGCTCTGAAAGGGCGCTGAGGACAGCAGACAGCGGTGCAGAGGTGGGGCTTGACAGTTGCTGAGTAGGTGACACCCATCAGTTACTGGTAAACTTCCTTAAGATGTAGCTGGTCCTCAGGCATGCCAGCACCCAGCAGTGGTCATCACTGCTCCTACATTTGGGGTGGGGCCAGCCCACAGTAGGTTCTCAGGTAATCTGTTTTTCAGTGCATCCTTCTAGACTAGTTGCTAGAGATACTGTCAGAGAAAAACCCAGCCCATTTACGAAGGCAGAGGACTTAGGCGGTGAGGTCTCAGAGAGAGATAGGTTCCGGGGCTTGGGATCAAGCTCACAGGATAAAGGGAGGATGCAGCAGCGTAGCCTGGCCCAGATGACCTGCAGCAGCTGAGGGGGTGCCACTGCACCACACTTTCCCCATCCCCCTCTACTAAGAGCACTGACTGCTTGATGGGCAGACCGGCCCCGCCCTCAGGCAGCTGAGAGGCTAGTGATTGGTTGCTGCACTAGAGCCTCTCAGTCGCCATGGGGACGCTCAGGCGGCACTCATGCCCAGTGCTCAACACTAGGGACTAAGTCTTCATAATCTGCTAGCAGTGGGGGTAGGGTCCAGTGTGACCCTGGCCTAGGGAACAGGGTCCCAGGATATGATCAGGGCTCCCTTTGTCACTCCACCTTTCCCCTTGCTGGGTTTAGCTGCAGAGTCTCCAGGGTACCTAAGCACCATTGGCATCCACATGGGTGCTCACCTGACAGTGACCCCAGGAGGTCTAGAGTAGCTGCTGTGGTCCCAACTAATGAAGCAGGAGGTTGGGGCCTGTGGGAAGAGAAACCTGGAATTTATCTAAAAATGGCTATGTCCTTGGAGCATCCTCTGGGTCCTGCAATGCTGCACTCTCCACAGCAGGGGGCTCCCACCTCAAGAAAGCAGGAAGACCCCCCCTGGAAACAGGAGGTGCAGCCTGTTGGCATTGTGCTGTCTGAGGCCACTTGGCCAGGCACAGAGGGTAGAGGCGGGGTGGTATTCTGTGCATAGGCTAGACTCTGTACAGAAAGGCACCCGTAAATAGGGAGCTGAGCATTAGAGCCGTCTCTCCTTCCTTGGGTAGAGGAAGGAGAAATTCAAGGGCCTCTGTGTAGAGGGACATGAAGGTGGGAGAGGAGGCAGTTCTGAGCAGCAAGAAAAGCCAGTCCTGCTCCCCTGGAAGTGTCTAAGGACCTGTGGTGAGCTGCTTGAAGTGGAGCCTCCCTTGAGCATGTCTCTGGCATCTGTAGGTTTGGAGGTGAAGAGAAACCTCTGTGCTCTGCATATGTTGGTCGTGGCCACTTAGCTCCTAGTGGTCCCACTTCCTGATCTTGCCTCAGCTCGGATGGGAAGCTTGAGGCTCAGTGCAGATGGCGGAGGTTCTGGCTAATAGCACAGGTACTCTGAGGCCACCACACCCAGCGGGGCCTCTGGAGACGGTAGATGCAGGGACAGGGCCTCATGACCAGGGCTCTCATTCCAGACGACTCCTCCTCTGAGAGCGGCAGCGGCAATGGCTCTTCTACCCTGAACCCGTCCACTTCGAGCAGCACACAGGGTGATCCTGCCTTCCCTGAGATGAACGGCAACGGTACTGCAGCCCCCATGGACTTCACTGCCACTGCTGAGGATCAGCCGATCAACTTGTGTGATAAGCTCCCACCAGGCACTGCGCTGGGCACACCGTCCTACCCCTCAGATGGCTGCGGCACTGATGGGCTGCGGAGCCGTGTCAAGTATGGGGTAAAGAGCACTCCTGAGGTGTGTGGGGCTGCAGACTGTTCGCCTCTGCGTTGTTGGGAGGCTGGAGTGAGGTCATACATACTGTAGTGCAGTGGGAACTGAGCCAGCCCATGTGTGACATCAACACAGGGTAGTGGCTGTAGCCATTTTTGCCATGGTTTCCTCGAGTCACACTAGAATGGCAGATGTGTCCTATATAGATTTCACTTCTCTGAGAAGTGATGGCTCCTGCCTTGGTGGAGAGATGGCAGGTGCGTCCCTGTTGTCCCAGAGGCTTACTCCCTTCCTGGGACAGTCTGCTGTAAAGAATAGCAGCAAGTGGTACACGTGGCACAGAAGTACAAGACATTGCTGAGCATAGTAGTCGTGCCTGTAACGCCAGCACTCATAACTGCTTAAAGCGGGGCGGGGGGTAGGCTGCAGTCTGAAGCCAACCTAGGCTCTACATAGTGAGTTCCAGGACAGTCTGAGCTATACAGTGACACCTCCAAAGGAAAAGAAAGAGAGAGAGAGAGAGAGAGAGAGAGAGAGAGAGAAAGAACCACTTAGAAAAGGTTCAGTTGTTAAGGTGACCCGAGTTTGATCCTCTGAGCCTGCATAAAGATGGGAGGAGAGAACCCCACTCCAGTTGTCCTTTGACTTACACACACACCATGGCTGTGTGCTCCTCCCCACTGCGCACATGCACTCACACACACACACACACACACCATGGCTGTGTGCTCCTCCCCACTGTGTGCGTGCACTCACACACACACACCTTTTGAAAAGGCAGTACAGACCCCATTCTTCCTGGATCTTTAGTCTGCTCTCCGTACTTTTCAGATGATGCAGGAAAGGGGCAAGCTGTCAGAATGAGGGCTGCGGAACTCCTCCCTTGACCAGGCTGATGTGGGTATAGAGGTGGGCAGAGTGGGTCCCCAACCATGGCCCATAATTCCACATTGTCCTGGGTCATTAAGGTTTCCTGACAGCAGGTGCCAGCTTTCCTGGAGTACCTCTTAAAATCTGCCCCCCTGAACACCTGCCTACTCCCAACAAACTCTTCTGTCCTTGCCTGTCTCTTGCAGAGGGGTGGGACACAAGCCCCAAGACATGATCTAAAGCAACAGAATGGAGTTTTTGGTACCACAGCCATGGGGATCAAGGGAAAAGTAGGTCCAGGGACCAGAGAGAGCAGCTGTTTCAGGGTGGAAGCAAGGTTTGCTTGGCAGAGCCCTCGAGCTAGCCACTGCTCCCAGGGCCATATGGCACAAGGGTGGCACTGAGGGCTCCTACAGTTTTCTTATTTGCTCTGGCCCTGGCAGAGGTTCAGCTAAAGAATCACTTGCCGATCTGGCATGTCCATGGCACCAGAATGCAGCCCTGTGCCTTGCATGTGTTTTGACTCCACACTTCTGTTCTGGAGGCCTGGAGTTCTGCCTCTGTAAGTCTTTGTATGTCATAGCGAGAAGGGCCTGAGGACCAGAGGCACCAGGCCACGTGTGTCTTTGTTGAGTTGAGCAACAGGTCCTTGTAGGCCAGGCTGTGGCCACCATCACAGTGCCTGACTACAACTGTGTGTCCTCCTGAGTCCAACTTAATCACCACGCTAGTGCTGGTCAGGACATGCCACAGATGCAAACGACAGCAGCTCCGAACCAGGGCTCTGTGGAGTATTGTGGAGCTGGGGCACAAGGGGCAAGCTAAAGCTGGGAAGCTGGAGAAAGCAGAAGCCATAGTCTGAGGAAGAACAGGCAGTCAGTGCAGGCTTTAACCCAGAAGTCCAAATAGATCCTATAGCACACAGAAGGGAATCCTCTTTGTGCCCTTCCCATGTGTGACCACCTTTCCCTGTTGCCTGACTGAAGGAATGTGGGTGGGCGCAGAGTGCTTCCCCATTCAAGGTCAGGCTGTACGAGGCAGGCCCTTCCCGCTCTTCTTGAATACCTGCTTTCCCAGGACTTAGAGTAATCTCTTGGGAGATAGGGAAAAACAGCCTAGCTTTCGAGCTTGGGACTGCACCCTGCTTCATGCCCCCCTTCCCAGCCCATCTGTTCCTCCCGATAGACAGCATACTCGCTGCTCTAATGGCAGCTCCCTTGTCAACTCAAGGCTGCAGTCCCTTGGGGATCCAGGAGGTGCCGTGGAAGCCCCAACAGATCCTGGCACACAGAAGAGGCTGGCTTCTTGTCTCCTTCCCTCAACATGGCAGGTCCTGATGGACACTGCCACCACACTTTACCCATGGCCTCCAAGAGGCAAGACCCTGTGTGCTGCTGCAGTCAGGCCTCCTGGCAGTAGCCCAGGGACACTGTGGGTAGAGCTGGTCCTCTTGGTTCATAGTGGGAGGTAGGGTTAACTTGCTGAGGAGCTTGCATCTGAGACTCCTGTGGCAGCAGGATGAGCTCAGCAGCCTGGTCCCCTAAGCTTACCATGAGAGACCAAGTAGGCAGCCTTCTGATTTGTCTCTGTCTCTTGCCCTGTTTCAGTCTCCCCCCTACAGCTCTGGGAGCTATGATTCCATCAAGACTGAGGTCAGTGGCTGTCCTGAGGACCTGACAGTGGGCCGGGCCCCCACAGCAGATGATGACGATGATGATCATGACGACCATGAGGACAATGACAAGATGAATGACTCAGAAGGCATGGACCCTGAGCGGCTCAAGGCCTTCAATGTGAGTACCAGGCAGGGCTGGTGAGACAGGGATGAGTCTCAGGCAAGGCCAGCCCCTCCCATGGCCTGTGTCTCCCTAGATGTTTGTGCGGCTGTTTGTGGATGAGAACCTGGACCGCATGGTGCCCATCTCCAAGCAGCCCAAGGAGAAGATCCAGGCCATCATTGAGTCATGCAGCCGGCAGTTCCCCGAGTTCCAGGAGCGGGCCCGCAAGCGCATCCGTACATACCTCAAGTCCTGTCGTCGCATGAAGAAGAATGGCATGGAGATGGTGAGCGTCTCCTCCTGGCCACCCTGGCTTGTGACACCATCATTGTTCTCCAGACCCCTTTACCCTAACTTCTCAGTAGGCCTGTTTCACAAATGAACACAGGCCCAGACACCTGCTTTGCCATACCCTGACCCTGACCAGGGCCGTTCCAGCCCAAACACCAGCTCTGTGTCCCTTCTGCCTGCAGACCAGACCCACTCCTCCCCACCTGACCTCAGCCATGGCAGAAAACATCCTAGCAGCTGCCTGCGAGAGTGAGACGAGAAAAGCAGCTAAAAGGATGCGCCTGGAGATCTACCAGTCCTCACAAGTACGTGCTCGTGCTGTGCTGGCTGCTCGTGGGGTCTCACCCAGGGGGCAGAGGCCATTGGGCATTGCACACTCACCTGCAGTTGGGTGCGCAGCGAGGTGGGAGGGCAGCTGTCACACAGTCCTAGACTGATGGCACTGTGGGGGCAGAAAGGATGGAGTCAGGCGAGATCCCTGGGGTAAGATGCCAAGGAAAGAGAACCAACAGCATCCCCTAGGTCAAGTCACATCACTGGGTCCCAGGAACCACAGGACTGTGCTATGCCTTACACGTGTCAGGGACAGTGACTAGGCTTGCTGTGCCTTGGGTTCTCAGCACTGTCCTCGTCCTTTGCAGGACGAGCCCATAGCCCTGGATAAGCAACACTCTCGGGATCCCACAGCCATCGCCCACCCCACCTACTCACTGCCAGCCTCTGCCTACTCCCAGGACCCTGCGTACGTCAATGGTGGCCTCAACTACAGCTACCGTAGCTATGGGTCCTTGAGCAGCAACCTGCAGTCCTCTACTTCCCTCCAGACAGGAAATCACAGTAATGGTAAGTAGGGTCAGGCCTTTTCTCCAGATAGTGCCTAGCGTGGTCTGCACAGTAGCCCTTGGGAGGAGAGGGGCGATGGCTCGGATTCCCCTTTAGCAGCCAGTCTTCAGATGAGGTCAGGAAAACCTTGACTCCCTTCTCATCTCTAATGGCCTTGCCTTTGCCAGTCACTGCAAGTGCCCATCTCTGGTTCACTCCCTGAAAGTCCCCTCCCTGTGAGTTGGTCGCAGAGCCAGGATCTGACTCAGCCTTAGCCCGTCCATCCACGGAGCCGCCATTTAAGTCATCTTGGTGATTGTTAGACATTGGGTTCCTCTGCTCCATACCTAAACTGGGCAGCTCGGCAAGTGCTTCCCAGGAATCTGTGGTACAGGTTCTGCACCTGGCAGTGGGAGGAAGACAGAGACAGAGAGATGCCTTCTACACCCCCTATGGGAGCAGAACAGGCATTCAGCCCTTCGCCAGCAGGCACAGTGTGGTCAGGGGATGTCGGGCTCTGCTGGGGTTGGGAGTTCCTAGGCTTTAAACACAGAAGACTTGGCCTCCATCGTCCTGTTGTAACCCTGTGATGAGAATGTTTCTAGAGAACAGGGCAGGAGGCAGAGGCAGTGTGCATCGATGTTATTCAGGGGCCAAGGACTGAAGGAAGTTGAAGACATCAGGTTGCTACTGAAGGGGGGCAGGTAGAAGAAAAGGCACTTGTTGGCAGGGGAGCTCGGGGTCTAGGAGTCTAGGACTGTCCCTGAGTAGCGGGTTCCTAGCCGTGGGAGAAAGCCCAAGCCATCTCCACCCACCCCTTGCTCCACACCTTCATGCTTACTGCGCTCCAGAACTGGAAGGAAGTGCTGCTGTCTGGAAGGTCCTTGCTTGGGCTTAGCCTCTCATCCCTTCTTATGCATCTTAACCTAAAATAAGAGGCTGTCTGGCCTAAATCCCTAGAGCCAGGCCAGAGTGGCGCACACCCCGGGTAGAATGGCTGACCCAGAGCCACTCTCCTTCTAGCCCCATTGCTGGAGTATCTGAAGTGGGTTTCAGGATCAGGGAGGTTAGAATTCTTGGGGGTTGAGGTAGGGATGACCTGGTGGCCAATCATGCCCAGGCAGTACATGCTAAGTCTTCACCTGGTACATGCAGCATGGCCTGTCTTGGGACTGCAGCTGTGGTGGCTCCCTGGCCTCTCAAGAGGGTGTGGGTCCTGAAAGACATGAATAGCAGCCAGAACTGAGATCACGGGGTAGCTGTCTGCCCCATGTATCCTATCTCTGAACATGCTGACCGTTTTCCTCGTTGCCGGGAACAACCTTGACCTGTGAGCACAGGTGGCTCCAGTGGTTGGGGAAAAAAGCAGTAGCTACTATGTCACGGAGCCATCCCTCCCACTGTCCTGTCCATGCTGGACCCCACAATAGCTGTGCCAGTGGCTCATCCTCCCCATTTTGCTCATGTTGTCAATTGGAGGTAGGAATGAGCTTAGATAGAATCAGACCCTGCTTCTCAGGCCTGGGGTGCTAGGCAGCTTGTTCCCACACTAGCCCCATAGGGGCCACCAGCAACCCGAGAGTCTGGCTGTAACCAGAGCCTGCATAGGGATGGTCCCAGATCATACAGGCTACAGGAAACAGGGATGGGGAGGGATGGGAGAGCTCTCTAAGCAGCCATGAACAGTGAGCTGAGATTTGGGAATTGGGAAGGGGGAGAAACCTGGGACTACCTTCTGACTGTGGCAGGTGGTAGCCTCTGATTCCCTGGACATTGCCTAGACCAGAGACAACCAGAGGAAATCAAGCCTGTCCCATCCCCTTTGGGTCCTGCAGTTGGGATGTTGAGAAACTAGCAGAGGCTACCAACATGGAAGCCAGTCACCTGATTGGTTCTGTTTCTGCAACACACAGCCCTTCTCCTTCTTCCTATGTTTGATTATAACAGACCTAATTGTTCTGCCTTCTCAGTTCCAAGAGCATTGTTATTTACTAATTCATATTTTTATTAATTTGTTTGAGACAGGGTTTCTCTGTGTAACAGTCCTGGCTGTCTTGGGACTCACTCTATAGTTCAAGGTTGGCCTTGAACTCAGAGATCTGCCTGCCACTTCCTCTCAAGTGCTGAGCTTAAAGGTGTGCACCACCACTGTTCGGCTATTTATTTTTGTGGTGCTAGAAATTGAACCCAGAGTAGCTATTTCACCACTGACCACATCCCCAAGGAAATTTTTTTAGCAAACCATCCACATTCTCTGGTTAGAAGCAAAAAATAACTTTACAAACTGTTCAAATCACAGATGCCAACTTCTTTTCCCAAGCAGGGGCTGCACCAACTTCCTTTTAGCAACAGTTGTTTCCAAACGTTATCGCCAGACGTTCCTTCTAGTCTAGACATCTCCAAGACAAGGTTTTGTCCATCTCTACAGTGTAAACTCAGCAATGAACAAGCCTGGCCATCAAAACCTACAGGGAAGTAGAGACATGCTGATGCCCAGAGGAGCATCTTGTAAGACAGCCTCCAAGATGAAGGATGAGGGCAGGCAGGGGACTCAGGGCAACTGGCAGGAAAATAAGCTGCCTAGGGTGACAGGACAGGGCTCGTCAAGTGCACGTGCACGGTCTGTCATCCCCAGCTCTCTTCTTTGCTTATCTTCTTGATAAACATCTACAAGGCTTCTCAAGCTCCTGACACTTCCACATCTACTGGGAATCTAAAAGTCCCAGGCCTACTGAGAAGTCTGTCCTGTGGGCACCACGGCTAGTCCTCTCACAGGCTGAACAGCCTGTCTGCTGGGCTCTGTCTGCTTTCCCAAGCTTCGTGGAACCTCCTGTTCCCCAGAGGCTCCTGGCTTTGCTTTTGAATTTAAAGTTTGGAGGAGCGAGGGGGCAAAGAAAAACTTGAGCACATACCTACTGAATTCCAATGCTGCAGCCCACCCCATGGAGCTGCTAAGGAGAGGCAAAGAGGTGGCTTGTGGTACCCTTGACCCAAAGCTTTTAAGAGCTTGGGCTGCTTTGCTGCCACAGTCGGCCAGTAGAGGGCAAACAACAGTTTCTCCAGAAATCCTCTTTGGGTCCTGTGGTTTCTATTTCTTCAGCCCCAGCAGCATCAGCTTCCTCACTTGGGACAGAGACCTCCTCAGAGGAAGAGGAGCTGAGGCTCAGCAGACCTCGCCCCTCCTCCATTCACAAGCACCTACAAACCCTCGAGGGGAGGGGTGCTGCCTCTCCAAGCTGTGATGACGGCTATTCACAGCTGCACTGTAACGTGCTGTGTTGCATGCCTCCCCTCTCAACTGTCCTTTTTTTTTGAAGTGGCACATGTACCTTGCTGTCCCCCAAACATACCAACAGCTCTTTCTCACAGTGCCTATAGTACAGTTCCTTCCTGGGGCTATTATTCCTGTTCCAACCTTGACCACTACCTGGGGAGAAGCAGGAGTCAGGAGTTAAAGGCATACATGCTTCTGTGTCTCCAAGTTGCCTCTTTCTTTTCTGAGGACCAGAGCTGGGAGATTGTGTCTGGTGGGAGTCCTCAAAAGATAGTGAAAGGCATGGGTAGAGACCGGAAACTAGGTTGGAGCCCTGCTGTGCCTTATGCCAAAGTCTGACGCATGCCACCCCATTCCTCAGGCAGATCCACTGTCCACACATTGGCCATGTGAACTTTGCCGTTATATGGTTGCCAGTGAGGTTCAGCCTAGAATCCTTGTCATGGAAAAGCCCTGTTCTAGATACTGGGATTACAGCTGTCAGAAATAGATCAGGGTCTCCATCTAATGCTATGCCCAGCCATAGGGACCCTTCCCAGATACAGGCAGGGACTTCTACTTCCTTTAAAATTTATGGAGTCTAAAACCATCTTTGCATCTTCACAGGGCCCACAGACCTCAGCATGAAAGGTGGGGCCTCTACACCCACCCCTCCCACACCCACCCCTTCCAGCAACAGCACCAGCAGGACCATGCCCACGGCTCAGCTCAGCCCCACAGAGATCAGCGCTGTGCGGCAGCTCATTGCCGGCTACCGAGAGTCTGCAGCCTTCCTGCTGCGTTCTGCGGATGAACTGGAAAACCTCATTTTACAGCAGAACTGACCCCACTGGCCCCCAGAATGCACGACACCAGGGAAGGAGGCTGTCCCAGCTTGGACCCAGCTTCCTGCCTCACCAGTTGGTACATTGTTTTCTGAAAGAGGTGGGATCCAAAAGAGCTGTTTCTAGCCACAGTCCGAGCATCTGAGACTTTGGGCACAAGGACACTTTTTTTTTCCTTTCCTTTTTTTTTTTTGAATTTCACCACACGGGTGCTCTGACCTGCTTGGAAGGAGGCCAATGGGGCAGCTCTAGAAGGATTGGGCTCCCCTGACAAGGCACAGGGGCTGCAGCTCTACTTAGAATTCACCTTCATGGACCCTGATGTTAGAACCCCCATCCCAATAATTACCTTTGAAGTCTTAGGTGAGCAGAATTGCATATTTATTGAGAAGAGCAAACGTGGACCCTTTCTTCTCCCCTTAGTAATTTATTTTTCTGAAATGGATTCTTTTGTGTTTGTACAGATTGCCAGTCTGTGTCTGTCTGATCAGAAGGATGTATCCCTGTTCCTAACATTCCATATCACTACACTGACGTGGGCTGGAGGCCAGCAGAGTTAGGCACCAGCTCGCTTTTCGAGTGCCCAGCACACCCTTGGGAAGGCTATCACACTTCACTAGGCTATCTTGTTGCAGATCCCAGTGCTGCCACAGGGACACTGCCAGGAACTGCCAAACAGGAGGACCTCACCCACACCCACTGCAAACAAAAGCACCCACCCATCCTCCAGAGTTCCAGTCACACGGTCACCTGTATTCTACCTCACACTCCAGCGTGGGCTTTTCCAGGATGTGCTCCAAGTGTGTTCTGAATGGCTGTCTCCCCAACTCCCACACAATGTATCTATCTGCATCCGACCCAGGGGCTTGGCCCTACAACCAGCAGCTTGCCATTGCCTGGCTCTTAGAGATCTTGAAAGGATGCAGTACCGGGAGCTGGTCAAGGACCCAGGTCTGATGAGCACAGGCCTCAGCCCCAGATAACCTGCTAGAAGGGCCACTTCTTCAGGGCCAGCTCCCTGTCAGGCACCTGTGTGCCCCAGGGTGGACTGTGCTTCCACCCTCACCTCATGGTGGGAGTAAAGGAGTCAGACCATTGGTGCAAGTGGGGGGGCTACTTGTGTTCTCCTAGGACCAGACTTTCTTGTGGAAAGGCCTGTCCTCTAAGAAACCCAAGTCCCTGGAGTGTGACAAGGGACAGGAAAAGGCTGGCCTGGTTTCCTTCCTTCCTGATAGGCACTTCCTCTTGCTCTGTGCAATACCTACCAGTGCTGCTAAAACCAGGGATTCACCCAGACCTCAGAAGGCCAGGGGACCTCTCCCTCAACACTCCGTAGCCATGACAGCAGCACTCTGCTGCCTGCCCCTGCCCAGAGCTGGCAGAAGCCCTTTTGCCTTTCCTCCCTCAGAGCAAGGAGGCCTCAGGGGAGCCAGGGCTGAGTGGACACTAGGGACAGCCACAGAAAGCCACTCTCAATCCCAGAGCAGGTGACCCTTCCCAGACAGGTGGGCAGGCAGCACAGTGCAGATTCCCTACCTGTTCAGATTCAGGGCTGCCAGGCAGGGCTCCTCACCCTGCACATGTCCTCCCTGGGGTTAAATGTGGTCTTTCAAATGTGGCCTCCAATGGCTACCCAGCCACACCACCTCTGCCTTCATGTGCCCGCTCACCAGGCTTCTGGACTGGGCCAGGACACCTGAGCCCCCTTCGTACAGCACAAGCTCCAGTGCCCAGGGCCTCCCCACAGCTGGCCGACCATGTGCCCGGTTCCCCACCTGCTCAGTAAGACTCCTGGATGTTTGAATTTGTGTAAATATTTATTTTTGTGTGTGAATACTACAAAGTAATCAGATCTTTTGCAAAATGTTACCCCGGCAATTTGTGAAAATATTAATGTTAAAAATTGGCAGAGACAATCGCCGCCCTAGAATTTCTGGTATCAGTTGCTTACCATGTCATATTTCTGCTCCCAGAGGCAGTACCCAAGCTAGACACAAATGGTTTGCATTTCTGGAAGACGAGAGAAGAGACTAGGCAGGGACTCCTTCCTCCGCCCCCATGGGACACATCTGTAAGAAAGAGCATGATCTACATCTTAAGTGGTGTTTCCTAAGTGCAAGCAGTCTTGACTAGTCACCAGCAGCCTGCTCCCAGAGTATGGTATAAGCATAGGTTCTACGTGTGTTCAAGAGAAGCAGAACCAGTGCCAGTGCTGATGGCTTCCAGAGGGACTGCAGGACAGTGGGTGCTGTCGTGCTGACCTGGACTTCCTCCCAGAGAAGCTGTCCCCAAAGCCTCAGAGACAGCCATATCAGGAGCAAGTTAATATGGACACAGGATTCTATTACCTAGTTCAGTCAGGGGACTTGTTCTGTTTTACTTTTCTTTTAAAAGATGCAGCTTCAAGCCTTCCCCTTCTGACTTGGGCCTGCCTTTTCCCAGGGAAGCTCCCCAAAGCCCTGCCCTACAGCCACTTCAGGCTGATGGAAGGTTTAGGGCACAAAGTAATCATCAGTGATCTCAAGTGAAATGGAAATGCAGTGTAGGATACACCAGTGCCAGAGTCCTTGCAGGGCAGACCCTGCAGGCGTCAAGAGAAGTGGTGGATGACCCGCTAGAGCAGTGATGGCGTACAGGGCCTTTTCTCACACCACTCAACAAATGGACAGTTTATTCCCAAGGATGGTGTTGGGTAGGGGCTTAGAGGACTTGGAACAGATGGAACCCATCTGTCCTTCCCTATTCTCAAGGGCCACATATGACTCCACAGGTGGTTATAGGATTAACTACCAGTTCATTCTCAAAATGCTGCTTTGATCTCAGAGGGTTGATACTTTTAATTTGTAATTTTTTGTAAAACTTTTTACAAGATAGTAAAGTATTTCACCAGAATACCAGTTTCAATCCGTCCGTGGTCTGATTTTTATATAATTTAGTGGTGCTTTAGAAACTTTGTTTTGTTGTTTCTGAGCTCAACAGCTCAATCCTCTCTTGCCTGTATCTACCTAAGACCAATGTGAACCTTTGTATTTTGCTCCTAATTTTGGACTCAGTGGAAGTGTACTGTTTACATGTACAGACGCCCCATCCCTGTGTGTTCTGCAAGACACGTGCTCGAGGAGGAAGATGCACCTCACTAGCTCATCTGCTTAGCAAAGCCACAAAGCAAAACCTCTCACTTTGTACCCGTTTCCACCTAAAAACAAAACCCTACACCACCTTGAACTCAGATTTGCCAACACACTCTGCCTGGTGGACGCCCTGTGCCTCTATCAAGTGTTCACTTAGGAGAGGGATCAAGATAGCACCTTCTGTCCGCTGGGTATGGGCTAGCACAGAGGAGACAGCAAGGCAGGACTTCACTGCCCAGCTCTGGGAGGAAGTTCTTTGGGCAGCAGGCAATAGAAGAAGGTCAAGAGGACTCATGGGTCTTCGGGAGCAAGCCAGGCAGGATTTAGGGATAACACAAGAAGTCATCAATCTGCTGGCATAACTGAGATGCATTTTGGAAGAGCATAAATTCCATATCAGGTGAGACTGTGACTTTCAGTGCAGATGGTACAAGCACTTCAGGGTTCCCATCACCTCTGGAGAGGGTCAGGGGCTCCAGACAGTAAGCATAAGGCACTTACCGCAAGCAGTGGATGGCACCAACTTTTAAAGGTGACTTTATTAATCAATGGTTTCACCGCTAAATTATATTTTTACAGATATGCACCTATGCAACTTAATGTGGCTCTTCTAAGCAGGTGAGGACCTCCTCCTCAATGCTCTATAAAGTGTTTGTGTTCTGTAGAGTTCCCAGTAAATGTGGCTTAATACTTTAATTCCTAGGATGTGTCTTTCTACGTGATGCAGCTACTAAATTCTGTTTTGTTTGTGGAATGACTAGCACAGGCTGATGCCCTCTTTCCCTCACTTACCAGAAGACCAATGAGCTGTTAATGAGCGGTTATCTCCATGGTATTACTGCTAAATGCACTGATGTCATAAGTATGTGGAACCCTTTTCCTTTTGAAACTGTGTATCATATACCAGACTGAATCTACTTAATAAACACTGAACAACAAACCCAAAGCTGAGCTTTGCCTGTGTCCCACCTCCAGCAGCACTGTCAACCTTTCTTGGTCCTTCTGAATCTAGTCCGGAGACATCTCCCTACCAGTAGAGTTCACCTTTCCCTAGCTAATAGTGGGCTCACAGACATACATCATCAATAGGTTTCCATTTTGGCACCCAGCCTGTTAGAAAGGGAGGAAGGGTATTTCTCCACTGTGCCGAGCACTGGTGGCAGGTCTCCTGCCATGCAGCCAAGTTTCACAGTCACCTCGTTCCCCTTAGAGGGCTACACAGCTGTGACAGCAAGGCCTGTGCCTTCTCCTGTTAAGCAGGTGGCAGGCCAACTGACTGAGTCTGAGTTCATAGCAACCCCCAAAGAGCCTGGAAAACTCCTAGTCCTCAACAGTAACTTGACATACAATTCTAGGCAAAACCTTACTCCCACTTTGAAAGAAAACAAAAGACCACTTTCCCTAGTATTTGCTTACATAGTTTTTCACCCTATTAGTCATTTTTAGATTAAGCTTTTAGGAATCATTACAGAAAATGGCTGGGAACAAGTTGATTATCATGAGTCTGAAGGAAATTTTGAATGTAAAAGTTAAAAGCAAAATTTTTACTATCAAACTGTATATGCAGACATAAGCAGGTTTTTGATTTTTGAAACAGGATCTCTACATAGCCCTAGCTGTCCTGGAACTCTATGTCGACCAGGCTTGCCCTCAGATCTCAGATCTGCCTGTCTCTGCCACCCAAGGACTATGATTAAAGGTATGCCCAGCACACCTGGCTACATTACCAGTTACTAAAGCATAAATTCTGTGAAGCAGCCAAATGCTCACATTAATGGCTGAGTGCAAGGAGTCTGCAACCCTCACCAACTACACACCTGAGCTGTGCAGATAGGGTTAGATGTGCCTCCTCACCTCATCCTTGCCAGATATGGGTGCCAACGGCCAGCAAATCCTCAGGAATGCCAAGGAAAGTTCCCATCCTGCCAAAGCAAGGGACCACAAAAGCCCCATGACCTTGACTGTACCTAAAGAACAAGATCGTGCAGAGCCTTGTGGCTTCTCAGCCATCAGAAAACACTCACCATCCCAATGGGGCTGCTGCTCCTCAGAACACAGGAATTCCAGGGGAAGCAGCTGGAGTACAGAAAACACTGGATTGTTTTCTTGCTTCTTTAGGTGGTACGTCAGACCTCACTGCTGTCAACAGTTGACACAAGACATCATCAGATGGGAAATGCCATCCTAAGCAGCGACAAGTTCACCTAATACTGGCAAACCTTCCCTTCATTTACTCGGGAAGAACACACATGTTGTACTTTTAAATTACCTGGAATGCCTCAGTAGAGGGCTAGCCTAGCATGCACAAAGCTCTGGGTTTAATCGCCAGTACCCACATAACATGGTGAGTGGTCTATGCCTAGCACCTGGGAAGTAGAGGCAGGACGAAGCCTGGGATAGGAGATCCTGTGAAAAATATACCACTGGGTGGTACATACCTTTAATCCTAGCACTCAGGAGGCAGAGGCAGGCAGAGGGATCTTAGTTGACAGCTATCCTGGTCTATATGGTGAATTCCAGGCAATACAGAAGGTCTCTATTTGAGACCTTATCTTAAAAAGCCCCAAACACCCCTCAAACACAATAAAACAAAAGCAAAAACAACACATGGGTGAGCACAGTACTTAGAAAATCTTTCAGTCTTTGCAAAGGTCTGTCTCCCTCCATCCCTTTTATGAATTCAGTCTAATTAGGCTTACCATCTAGGAGCTGTTATACAGAGGTGAGTTGTGTGCATTCTGAAAGTGCAGCAGGTGCACTCCCCAGGAGTGTGCCCAGAACGAACACCCACCTACTGAGGCAAGACAGCACCCCAACAGTAGTATGCCAGGTTTCCAGATCAATGTGAAATGGAGACAAGAAGGGTGAGTGCTGCCCATTTGGGGTGTAAAGTAGCTGTAGAGAGGATACAAGCCCCACCTTCTCTACAGCTCCCAACAGTCCCCTAACATGGGGAAATCCAGTATGGGAACTCACTTTGAGGGTCTGGTATTTTCAATATGTACACAGGCCCCACCCCTTTCAAATGAGGTTCTTTTATTTTTTCAAGGCAGGGTTTCTTTGTGTAGTCTTTGCTGTCCTGGAACTCTGTAGACCAGACTGGCCTCGAACACACAGAGACTTGCCTACTTCTGCCTCCTGAGTGTGAGAATCAAAGGCCTGCACCACCACTGCATGGCAGAAACCCTAGTTCATCCAGAGCATGTTAGCTGACCAGACAGACATCATGTATACCTTGTGCATTCCTTAGCTTGGTTTTCCAATCTCAGCGCTGCACTCGACAGCTATAGAGTGAGGCTGAACATCGGGTGCCATCTCATAGCCTGCCTGACATTGCCACCTCGGCACAGCCCACAGGCCTGGATCCTGAGCCCCCGTGAGGCAATGGTGAAGTGTGATTGCAGCTACTTCAACTCTCAGGTTTGTGGAGCTGTTAATCCTGGCTTGGCATAAGTACCTCCCAGGTGGCAAGCGTGCTCATCACTCCATGATGATACAACTAGCACCCACATTTGGGCAAGACAGTGGCAGGTGAAGTGCTATGTTATGTCCAAGCCCACAGAGTGGTGATACAGCCCATCCTCTAACCACTACCCATTCTGCCTCATATATGATACAAGTGACACGATGCTGTCCCCAGCAGAGTCTAAAATGAAGACATGAGGGACAACTGGACATGATAGCATGCACGGAGGCATGAGAATAAATCTTCACCAGCAGGGGCTTGCATCACACAATAGAAATGTTCAATAGGAGCCCTAGAAAACTTGTGCTCAAAGCACCCATGACTCTCCCACTCAGATATTATGCTTAGGTTCACTTCCATCACCTCAATTCTGCTTAGTTATGTTTGACTACAATTATAAAATCATGCACTTAGGCACTCCTGAAGTAATCACTCCTGGAACACCGGGCATCCTTCAGGCTGCTCAGCAGTGACCCTGAATCATCTTCACACTATATGACAAGGCCAGAACAGAGTCATTGCCAGGTTACCAACCATGGGAATCCACATGGAGATCTCCATTTGAGGCAGATGGTTTGAATGAGTTCCTGGAAGGAGGAAGTAAGCCCTTTAAAGTTTCTATTTGAAAAGTTCCCATCATTTCTATTAGCTTTCTGGTTCTACTACACCCAGTGGAAATGCTCAGCAAATCAAGAGTTCAAAGACCAGTGGAGCAGCCAATTCATTGTGCAAAGGATCCCAACAAGAGGACCTGTCCAGCTCTTACTTTACCAAACCACCCCACACTAACAGACAGCCACAGAGGACAGGGAGACAAGTGCAGGTTGTACAGGTTTATTTTTCCAATACCAATGAGACATACAAGAGCAGCGCTTTTCTGAGCAGCCCCATGGACCAGACCATTGTCAAGTTTCACTTCTGAGACGGCAAAGGTCTTAGAAGAAGACTGGACACGCTTGGCTCCTGCTCCTTGTCTTTGGTAGAAGAGACTTATGAGCACACAACATGAACTTGGCCAATACTGAATCTGTATCCCATCACTAAAAGCTCACTCACACGTGATGGACACCCTCCCCCCAAAAGACAGTCACCTCAGATGAAATGAGGGGGAGGGGCAACTTAGGAGAAAAGTGAAATTCGCAAGGCACACAAATTTTCATACTTCTTACAGAAGCACTCACACAGGAGACAGCTAAATTAAACAAGGGCTTCCAACTTTCAAGTAAAGATACAAGAAACAGCAGGGACTGGGATGAGGCCAGACAAATACAAAGGGTGTCTACTTGATGGAAATGTTAGGAGAGAAGCAGGCATCAGGCATGGCTTTGTTCCCCTGAAATCTACTGTCAAAATTAAGTCAAAAGGAGCCTAGCAATCTCCAATATTGCTTTGACAGGTGATGACCTTGGAGCCAGATCCAAAAGGCCTGTCTGGGGGCCACCCAAGGAACTCACCCATGAATCCAGAAGCACTGAACACTGGTGATGGTGATTTGTCACATATGGCAGCGGAGCANAGGCTGGAAGAGAATAGATACAAGGAACAAGACATATTTGCTCAGTGGTGTGTGAGCAGCGGTCTGTGGCGCTGGAGGCTGTGGGAGATTCCCTGGTGACAGGTGACAAGGCACAGGGCCAACCATAGGTCACAAGTCAGTGACTTCCTTCTCACATCAGGCAGCACAGTACTCAGTGGCTTTGACAATTGGTGCACAGAAATAAACAACACCATTTTAATCAAGGGTGCTGAAGACGTAAAATAAGGAAGAGATGGTCACGTTCTCTGTACAATACATCCATTTACAGAATTGGCCGGTACTGTGTACAACATATAAATACGAGATAAAACATCAGAGGTGCATAGAGCATACTTACAGAAGCCAAAAAGTTCACTTTATACATCCAAGAATAGAGTTAAGAATATAAAAATAAGAAACAAGACTGCTTGGAAATGTAAAATGTTCACATACACAGGTGCATGGGTGCCCACTCCCACGGTCAAATGTGATGGGGTGGGTGGGTGGTAAGCAGGAGTCCCCTGCAAACATCTGTACAGTTGATTCTCGAGGTCTACAGATAGCATTTCCATAGCAGACAGCCCTATTTCCATACCCCATTGTTCAAGAAGGGCTATTCAAGCTTCCAAAAGAATCTGTGGATCCGGGGGTTACAGACAGATAAAAGTTCCAAACTGGGTAAAGCACCAGAACCAAAGGTCAACTTGGCTCCATCAACTGGCAAATGACAGAAATATGACATCAAGATCAGCAGGTGTTTGATCCCCTGGTGGGCAACGATGGAAGTTATTTTAACCCTGTGTGGTTTCTGCAACCATCAATTCCCCAAGCAAAGTAGCAGAAGATGGGAGGGTGGGGCAGTGGAAGACTGACATTCCTGCTCAGTTCAGGTAGGTGAGTTCCATCCATGGAGAACCCAACCTTCCTGCTTCAATTTCAAGTCCATTTGGGTGTCAGAAAGGTTGTCCTGCCACACTATACTGCCTGACTCCAAGAGGGTTAGGCTGGCTAGTTGTGAACAACCACAAGTCCACCCGGCCCCTTGAAAACCCTCCCAGCAAGACTAGAAGGGTGTCAAGTGAGAGCGCTCAAGCGCTATAAATTTTAGGGGGAGGCAAAATTTATCTTGCCTAGAGATAGTTCATTATAGCAAGGATATTCTGTATACAGATTTAAGATCAACCATTATTAAAATACACACACTAAGTGTACAATGTTTCCAATGGCCATAATTTATTATCTCACCACAAGGCACAATACACAGAGCTTTGAGGGTCCAATGCAGTCATCATGGCAGAATGCTCCACAGCCTTGGCACATGATCATGGCCTTCAGGCTGCATGCACACTGGAGAGATATGCTTTCCACTGCACTGCTGTCAGTGAACATTTGCAGGGAGAGTGATGCAGTATGGCCTGCACCAAAACTGGCTTTGTGGCTCAGCTGCACCACACTGCCAGCAAGGCCTTTGGGAAAGGTGGCAGAGCTGGAGGAGTAATTAAAGCTGGTGGGACTCAGCTGGAGCTTAGAAAACTTCCCATACAAAGCCTGCTTGATGTTGAGTTGGGAGGGGATGGAAGAAGGCTCCAGGGTCTGACTTAGCCCTTTCCCTGGCTCTCCGGGTAATTTCCAGAAAGGCAGGTCTACAACAAAAGGCATCCCTTGCAAGTGACCCACTAGTTCCAGAGGACTATACCCTGCAGCTTTTCTATTCTCTGCATCTGCTTTAAGGGGACCCCTTGAGAATATCTGCTCGGTCTTGATGCCACCAGGAGACTCAGGTGATGGCTTTGGCGTCCAGTCTTCCCTTGCAGTCTGTATGCCATCAAATACTGAGATTTTGCTTGGTTCTATCTTCCTACTGGGAAAAACTGGAGGGACCTCAGCAGGTAGTGGTGTCTGCTCTTCAGACCTGGGGCACTGAAGGGTGGCAAATGTATTCCTAGGACCAAATAGTTTCTTCTCTTGATCACCAGCATTGTTCTGATCACCTAGGGTCCTATCTGTCTGCTCAGGACCAAAGGAGAGGCTCACATTTGCAGAGGAGAAACATGGCACTTTGGAGGTAGTGTGATTCCCTGGACACTGGCCTGGGGCAGTACCAGGATCACTGCCTTGGGACTGGGAATGGGCTTCTTTCTGCTCTTCACAATGGAAAGAAGAGAAATGCTCTTTGGGATCTATTTCTTCCAGGTTGCCAGAGGAGGGTGTCAGTTCTGCCATTGGATGCTGGGAGTCTAAACTTGGAACCATTTTGGCAATCTTCTGGGGCATTCCAGGAGCCTGGGGGGCCTTTGCCCTTCCAAGACCTGCATAGCACTGGGCCAGAAGAGACTCCTTCCAAGCCAGTGCAGAACCAGTGCTGCTTCTGGCAACTAGGTGATTGCCTTCCCCAGTACCTTGTACAGCGCATCTACCCTGGCTCTGCTCTCTAAGTGGCAGCTGGGGGGATTCTGGCTTGCTGCCTCTATGACCTGGAGGAAGAACCTTTTCCAGAGGCAAGTTACCATGCAGCAGGTGCATCACAAGAGGGTTGGTAACCTCCACTGAAGAAGCAGGCTTAGGTGGGCATACGAACCTGGGTTGGCACTCAGTTCTGGACAGCAGCAGGGACTCTGAGATCTTGTGTGGGACTGCACATACTCTAGACACCCAGCTCTGAGAAGCCGCTATCCCTTCTGTCCTTCTAAGCACACTTAGGTTACTGCTCACCTTGGACAGTGAGATGGATGAGTCCCTGTCCTGCTTTTCATTCCTGCCCACCAACAACCCCTTTGCCACTGTGGTTTCACTTGGATCAACCTCACTGCTGTCCTCAGTGAGGTGGCCTTCCGAGTCAGAGGCTGTATCTGTGGACTCGTTGTGAGGACTGGGTGTTGCAGAGATGCCATTCATCTCCAGCCTTTCAAGGTCTACTTGCTCACTGTCACCACCAGCACTGGCCACGGTTTCTGGAGGAGGTGCTATCCACAGTGAAGCGCAGCTCTCAGGGTGGGGTACTCTTTCTGTGGCTGCCAACTCCCCAGGCATGGCAGAAATGAGGGGAACAGCTCTTTTCCACTCTTCTCCATCCCGTTGCTCCAGAAATGGCGCATTTTCTCTGGATTCTGACTCAGAGTCTTTCACTATCTCATAATTTGACAGAATGGGTACCCAGGAGGCAGCACTGCCAGATGCAAAAGCCTCAGTTTTCAAAGATTCTTGTCTATCACTTTCCCTTAAGAGGGGGCCTGTGTCACCAAGTCCTAATTCATCATCAGCATGTTTATCCTCTAGGTACTTAGCCAATGACAATTCAGATATAAAAGTAGATGTCACATTTACAAGCTCTTCCACACTGGGAATATCATCAAAGGCCTGATCCTTTCCTCCTCCTACATCTCCCACCAGAGACTGCACAGGATTCACTGAGGGGACAGCGGATCCTTCATCCTCACTACCCCTCTCCAAGGAAGGGGTACCAGACTTGCACTCAGTTCTACCATCAAGAAGCAACTTAGGCTGCTCTGATAGCTTCTCAGCCACTGGAGTCTGGGAGGACAGTG
>LOEQ01002743.1:425745-438751 GCA_001685075.1 Bramus lutescens
TAAAGAAAAGACACTGTCATTAAGACAAACAGGCAACCTACTGATTGGGAGAAGTTCTTCACCAACCCAGCAACAGACAAAGTTCTCCAAAATTATATCTACTTTTAAATTAAAAATATTTAACATTATTATCTATTCTCTGTTCCGCCCCATCTTCTCTTTTCCTTCTGTTTCATTGTTCCATACTGGCCCTGAAAACTAGTGTGTTCCATCATTAAAACCCCTTCCATATCAGCTCTTAGCTCTCTCCTAACCTCTATGGCTATTCTAACTAAATCACATGCATCGAAAAATGCAAAGAAAGCATCCAAAACACATAACATTTGTCTATGTCTGGGTAACTATTATCATTTCCAGCTCTATCAATACCTGAAATATTATAATTTCTCTTTCTAAAAACTGAGCAGTATTTTCAATTTTAATGTGTTTTGTGCATGAGATTTCATGAGGCTATAAAACTATGCATGAGCTGTGAAAGTAGACGGCATGGGTGTCTGTTGCCATTTCTTAATTCCCCATGTTGTCTAACATGCACTGAAACCCAGTGGCACCATGATATTTACATGTCTAGCAAGACTAAAACTTAAGACATTGCAATGTTTTATATTTTTTACTAAACTTTCAATTAGAAATAGAATATTCTTCAATTGCTAATGAGGATATAATGTTCTAAAAAACAAGAATTATCAAGAATCCTATCATAATTTTTTTCACTTTTACAATTGTCCTGTGTTATCTAATCAACCACACTGTGGAAAAAAAAGAATAGAAAAAAATGGAAAGAACTGGGAACCTATGCTTTTGGGTCCTTTTAGTCTATTCTTGATTTTCCAAAGATAGGAGTTTTAGTGAAGTGCACATGAAGAAGAAACATAAATGATGTTGAAATAGTACTAAGTAAATTCTAACTGAAATTGTAAGAATGAAATTACTGACTTCAAAATATAACTTAGCGATGTCTCCTCTCAAAACTTGGGGCTTAAAACTCCTTCCTTTTTGCACAAATTTAAAGCCATAGCTACTCTCATAATTCTCTATTTTAATTCAGAAAATCGAAGTGCTAGTCAGCAGTAATTTCAACACTTACGGAGACCCATTCTTGAGGATTTTTAAAATTAGTTTATTCATTCATTTAATAGTTAGATGAACACTTTTATGGTCCATTTGTGACTTTTGAAAACAGCATTCTCTATCCTCTCAGTTGGCCTCAAAAATAGCTCAATTCGTTATTTGCCTAAAGCATCAAAATCTGGAATGTGATTCTGCCTTGAGAGTGTGATCTAGAGAAGACACTTCCTCCAATTCATGCTGAGTAGAGGAATAAGGGCTATTTTTCATCTTATGTAAAATATTTAAGAAAATTTAAGGACTCAATACAATTTTGTTAGTATATTCTGATTATATTTGGCATAAAGAAACAGCTTTAAAACAAATAGAGCAGTGCTAGGGAAAACAGCGTGCATAACTTTTCACTACAAGAAAACAAAGGTACAATGATCCTTTTCAGACGAATTCAGTAAACTCTAAGGACCTATCATAAACAAAAGCATGAGATATGGTGACTATAATCTACTACAACAGCTACAATGATTATCCTGTATTTTCTTATTTAAATCTAGTTTAAATCTAACTCTGGTCTTTCGGTGTTTCAAATTCTGTTGTTTGAAAAAAATGAACAAAAAGCAGAAAATGCACAATATAAATAATTGAAAGAGGACCAACCACAGCAGCATATTGTATACACTGAAATATGAAGCAGTTAAGGAATATCTTATATTTCATATCACATGTATTCATATATGTAATTATATACATGATTATATTCAAAACAAATTAAGTTAAAATTACAAAATTATATTGCAATGCATATCCATACATATACCAAAGAAACCTTGCATTATACCTACCCAACATGCACCAATATAGAACCATTAAATCAATGTCCTGAGCTGACTTGCTCCATGCACTAGAGATGGACACTTCTGAAGAGATGACCAAAATTAAATGAATTCAAAATACTTTCATTAAATATGTTTTCCTTATATTTTTATACTAAGAAATTACATTTTAAGATTTTGTAAATTGGAACGATATGCCAATTATTGCTTGAATTGGAACACATTTACTTTCTAAATTTTCTTTTCTAAATTAATATATTACTTAGTATAATTGCAAAAAAAACAGTAAAACATTTTCTTCTTTTATATTTGGGTTGATTTTTTGGCTTGAAAGTTAAAGATATGTTGGGCTGGCACTTGCTGCCAAGACTGAAAACCTGATTTCTCCACATGGTAAGCAGAGAGAGCACATTCCCACAAGTTGTTCTTTGGCCTCCACGCATGTGTTGGGGCATGAGTATGTCCCTCCTCCTGGGTACAAAAATTAAATAAATAACTTTTTTTTCTTAAATAATTCTTAACACTAGCCCTTAACTCTTCAAAGAGGGTTTGTTTGGATTTTTTTTTAAACTGTAGATTCTAAAGCCAGATACATATGGCTGATGCTGCCAAGTTCTGTGGTCTGGTTTAAAGAAACCTGACCCTTTGAATTGCATTTCCTTTAGCTTTGACTATTGATGGTTTCCGTTGTTAAATAAGCGTTCCTTGACTTTAGGCGAGGATTCCTTAGGCATTTCCTTTTCGCAAGTTGGAAGCTTTTCTGGGGGAGTCTTGCCATGCAGGTACCACTCGCTGTATTGAGTTTCTCCTTAAGCCTTTCCTTAAACTTTTCTCCTCACTAGGCACAAGACTTGATTCTGCCATTATGCTTTTCGGTTTAATGCAACTACTTACTTTCCTTTTGTGTTTCTTTGGCCCTGCTTGCACTTTTTCACTGTTAACTTGCATAAGAATAATGACTAATAACGACACAACAGAGTCAGCATGAAGCTGTCTTGAAATCTCTGCCAATGAATTTAGTCCCAAACGCTTCAATTTAGCCTTAGGCAGATTTTTAGGACAAGATCAAAAACTAGCCGCAGTCTCTGCCATGATGTGTTTGAACAGAGAATCTGTGTTAATAAGAAAGGATCATGAAAATCTGGAGATGGAGCGTCCAAGCTGGTCATGCTGTAGATCCAACAGCGCAACAGAAATGAGAGAGGCTTGCACTGATTTCAACCAATGAGAAAGGAGTAAGCGGTGCATAACAGGGTACAAGTCGTCGACATCACAAAACAGGAGATTCCGTGGGGTCTTGGGCCACTGCTGCTAAGGAACTGAGCTTTTTGCTGTTTCTCTGAAAGAGCAATTTTTGGGGAGGCAGAAATGAGCTTTCTCAGCTGGGGCAAGCTGTCCAGCTGAACAGAAGAATGGGGACATGGTCACGATACTTTTGAGAGGTCCATCCAGAGTTAGAACCCTTTAAGGAGCTATGTGTACAATACCATGACGTTTAATTCATAGTATATATTTGAAACGAGCTCTAGAAAAGTTTTTCTCAATCGTTTTATCCACCCCAATTAAAAAATTTCAGCAGTAGGGCTGAAGAGATGGTTCACCCATTAAAGGCTAGGTTCACAACCAAAAATACAAAGATGACTACAGTAGAAACACTTTTCCTTAAGCAGAATAAAGTAAGAGATTTAAGTTAGAATCTACTCAGGAATCTTTGGGACAAAGCCTTTTGGATAGGGGTGTATACGAATCTATGGTGTGCCACTTGCTTGATTTCATGGGGCATGTGAAAATACTTTCTGTGGAATTTGTCCCTTTTTTAAAATCATGGGTTGGTGAAAGGGAAATAACTGTTTTATTGATTACTTCAGCTCTCATTTCTTGACACTGAAATGGGTTGGTATCTGGGCATGTCATAACCCAAGAGAGGCTTATGGTCTCAAAAACTTGATGAAAGAAAAGGATTTACCAAAACAAACAAAAAACCACCACCACAACCAACAACAACAATAACAAGCCCCAAGTTGGCTGAGAGGGTGCTGCTTTCATTTTCTGATATATGGAAGTCCTGAAGCAGGGTTATTGAAGAACAGGTGATGGTCATTATTTGGCCTTTGTCTTCCTCCACACAGGAATTAGCTTACCTCTCAAATGATGAATGAGACAATTCCTGTCATAGGAAGTAAATATTAATAGCTAGAGAAAAGAATTGACTGTTTACCAAATAAATGCTATAGATATAAAATTGAATATTGTGTAAATGTGATCACACTGCAAATTTTGAAGTTTTTTTTTTAAATCTATTTAACAATGCCTAAATATTTTCTATCTAGAGTGGTTACCAAAACAAAAGGCAAACTGTATTTTGTGGCTAGGATAGCGAGTCAATCACTTCTCAAGAGGGATGCTCACTGTGAGAATGGAGAGTAAGACCAGGAGCCAGAAGTGCTATGAGGGTGAGCATAAAGGGAGGGCAGAAAGGAACAGCTTCAGGAACTCTCTGGGAATATGCACGCACACTATTAAACTTGAAGTTTCCAGTGCCCAGAGTTTTCTGAGGCTCACTAGATGATTCCACCTCTGCTTGGAGAAACTATTTCTTCACTTCAGAGATGTGATAAGAAGGCCAAATATTATAACCACCTTTACACATATTTGTTCTATCTATAGTCATCTCTTACCTGCAAATATCAACTACAGAGCATTCTATTGAAAGTTACTGTCCTCTGCTTCTAAAAGGTGGAATCCTTGCCTTTTCCATAAGATGTAGACATTCAATCACATGGTCTTTCTAGTTTGAAGTGGAGCTTTCTTTTAATGTAAATTTAAATATTTCTCACTATGCAATACTTTAATTATCATGTAATCTTCTTTATCCTGAAATGTGTAGTTTGTAGGAAAACAGAATTGAAATTTAAAAAAAAAAGACTTAAAGTTTAGGTGATAGAGAGTAGAGTGATCTGAGCTCAGAGAAACCTCCTGTCTTAACTCTCCATTCCCTTCCCTAATGCTTTCATGGGGACACCTAATACACTGGTGTCAGGATGGCCTGCGTTCACTATTCTTACGTAGGTAAATGTTTTCCACATTCTCAAATGAGTAAATATTCTCCTGTCTATAGAACTTTCATATATACTAATAAACAAGCTCCTTTCAGAATCCTGGAAAACTGTTTAAAATTTTGTGCATGCCTTGTGGTATTTCTGGTTTCCTTTCACACTTCAAACTGAGAATAAAACAGTTTTTCCACATTAAGCCGGAGCATGATTTGGCATTTATTTTCGGCAGGAGACTGTGGAACACTACCTGCCTCAAGCTGGGATTCCTAGGAGGTTTTCTGTATTCAATAAAGCTCAGCCTGAGAAAATAGATAAATATTTTAAGAACTGTTCTATGAAGGCTAAGATTATTTGTCGACTTTTACTACCCACCAAACTAAGGTAACCATTCTCAGATTGCTACTGTTTCCATCACCACGATATACTCTATAGAAATTTCTTACATTGCCTAAAATATTTTATCTTCTTTTCCATAACATGATGAGGCATTGTTTTGCAAATATTTATTAATAAAATAATTTATAGTAAGTTGGGCTGATCTGTCATTGCCAAAGAAGCTCTCTTTTTGACACTACTATATTCATTGGCTTCATTAGAAAATGAAGAAAGGAAATGCTAATGAATATATTTTGAGAATATGTCCTTTACTGTAGACTCTGAAGGCATGTTAAATAGGGCTTGGTGGCACTGCAGATTTTTTTTATTACCCTACACATGTGATTGGATGCACTAGAGCTTGAACATAAGGTAAAAATTTACCAAAGTTGAAAATGTTGGAGGATAAAGTGACTTCTGTAAATGCTAAGTTTATTTAATTATTTTGTAGCCTGTTATACATACTCAGTCAACTATAAATTAGAGTAATTCTTTCTATTGTATAGTCAACCACAGGAGGTCAAATTATATCTTTCATAATTAGTTTATATTCATAGGTTATTGCTTTCAAAGATCACTTAGTTGGTTTCAAAACATAAAACACTATTGCAGGTACATGATT
Organism: Bramus lutescens; assembly: GCA_001685075.1. Lineage (NCBI taxonomy): Eukaryota > Metazoa > Chordata > Mammalia > Rodentia > Cricetidae > Bramus > Bramus lutescens. The sequence goes on from LOEQ01002743.1 coordinate 431,697, forward strand.
ACTGGGAAAACAAGGCATTAAAATATTTGATTTCACAAGTTCATGAGAAGGCAAATGGGTTTCTTTTCATTTTATTTTTGTTTGTGGTTTTTAAAAATATTTTCTCAAATTAAGCCAAAAACATTTTATGATTCTTTGGAGAGCATACTTTCTAAAACGTAAGCTATTTCAGTAGTATCTGTGATCCAGCAGACACTTTATTGTTGCACAAAACATACCCAAGAGAAATTCTTATTTTGTTTGTAATATCTATTAAACTCCCTTGGAGACCCAGTTTAAGAATGCTGCTGAAGCTGTTAGCTTTGAAATCTTAGAAGAAAATGCTTAGAAATCGATATGAGAAAAGCTAGCAATAGCTGGCTAATAAATTAGGATAACATAACGGGATAAGTTCATGGTTAACTTAAAGAACACAGTCTCCTGGCATTTCAGAAAACCCTGAACTCATTTATTGGACTAAATGACAGGTCTGCATTATACCATTTGTTTAGAATGTCTGTTGGTTGTATCATTTTTTCCCTGTGAGATTACATAATAATTTTAAAAACACAGTTCTGATAACCCTCAATAAATTCTACATCATCTCTTAAAATCTTAAAAGGAAAAAAAAATAGAGGTGAAGTCTACAGAAGTGTTTTCGCTGTCACACCATGAAATCTGTCCCACTTGCTGGTGAAAAGGCTCCTGTAGAACCCTCTCTTGCCATCAAAGATCCAAATTAGCAACAGCTTGCAATGATAATCAGTTCATTTCAATGTACTCAAAATGGGCTCATTATTATTAATTTTTGCCAACTCCCAAGCAATTCATGAACCYTTTTTAGATTTTCAAAAAGCAGTTCATGAATCAGACAAAAAAAATGTAAAAGGAATCCATCCCACAATGAGATGATGACTCAGAGTCCTTTGCTGTAGCTATGTCAACTGCCGAGCATCTGAAATCTGATGAGGATGGGGCTGATGGAGAAAAGGCCATGATGAGCAGGAAACAATGTGTGGAATTTACATGTTAAAACTTCTTGTTGGCTTTGGCAATTTTGCTGAGGATTATTGAGAAATATATAACATCTGGATGTGGGGGAGAGGCTCCACTAAAATGAAGACATTTATATTGGTCGACAAGACTATAAATGGAAAAGAAAGTAGTTTTTTAACACAGCTGTTTCCAATTTTGTTAACATTTTGGGCCAAATTCATTTGGGGAGAAAGAGAAATAAGATCAAACCCTTATGTTTAAGATCTACTCTACAAGTCTGACTTAACTTACACTTGCTGAAGATGCACTTGACTCAAGCTAACATGGCTGGAGAATTGACCAGCACTCAGCTGAAGTGCACATCAGTACTGGCCACTTAGCTAATACCTGTAGGTGAAATAAAATCACTAGAGGCTAGGCACCATCTTAACTTACAGTATGAATTACTTCTTTCATGTCTTAGAAGCTCTAGGTGACTCTCAAAAAACTAATTTTTTCCCACTGATTGACTTAAGCTTCACTTATTCTTCCATGCATTATTTTCTACCTATATAAATAACAATTATTCAAGGAGACAGAAAAGTACATGAATATAGTTTGCTGTATTTTTCAAAGGAATGCCAAATAAGTAAAGTAAAATAAATTTTTGCATACATGTGCATAAACACACTCTTATATACACATATACAGACATTTGAATTTATGTTCCTTTGGATTAATATTTACTATTTTGTTTTTCCAAATTTTATGACATCTCCTCTCTTTTACCAGAAAAACTGGCAGCTGTCCCTCTTCTCTATCCCTTTTTCTTCTCTTGTCCTCTTTTTTTTTTGATATTCACCTAACAAAAGACTTTAGCCACTTTTCCATCTTGTACAAAGAATAAAAAGAAATAAGAAGCTCAAAACCAACCAGACACCACTATAGTTTTTCCTCTGTGGCGCCCTCATGTCATTATGCATCTGAATAAAATTAGAACAGCATTTTTGTAAAAATGTTCTGTTAGCTTGTTGATGCTTTTTGGCTAGAGATGACTCTTAAATATTGATGACAATTACAATTTACTTCCTATGCTTTTATTTGCAGAACTCCAGATTTGGTAAAGGCTTGAACATATCAGTATCAGAGAGTTTTGCTAATTCTCCCTGACATAAGTAAAGTCTGGGACAGCAAGATGTTTTAAAGATCATCAGCAATATGATCAATTCAGATTGCCAGAATCAGTTCTGGAGTCTGACTCTGCCTACTGTGAGCAGTTGTCACAATGTTCTTTGTGAAAACTGGCAAGAAATGATAAAGATTCTGTCAACAGACACTTATCAGTAGAAAATAATCCCCCTACAGACTTAACACCCTCCCATTGCCTTTTGACAGCAAATAGGTAGTCAATAAAGTAATACTGATTGGACTTTGTGGTTGTCACAGCAAAGTCTATTCTATGAGATCTTTCTTTGGTTTGTATATGCATTGTGCAGTTGTTGGTGCATAACATACTTCCTAACTCAGAGGCAGCATCCATTGCAACAGTGGCTTTTGGAGTCTCAGGGTGGTTTGCAATTTCAAAGGGCTTCTGCAGGTATAAAACCTTGACAGTCTGTTGACTTGTCAAAGGACTATTGCAAGCGTGTTTTTTTTCTTTCTTACTATTTTACTAATCTAAAGAACTGCATATATATTTGACTTTGCAAGTTTTCTATTCTCCCCCAAGCACGGTGCAGAATGATTCTGGGAAACATAGCTTCTACAGATGCTCTTTGGATTATCTATGAATTTGTTGCAAGTGGGATACAAAAGTTTCCATGTATGCAAGTTTATGTTGTTGAAGGGATGAAGAATTTAAACAACTTTATGATTTACTATTGAGTGTGTGTAATGCTTTTAGGAAGGAAGGGAGGAAGGAAGGAAGGAAGGAAGGAAGGAAGGAAGGAAGGAAGGACGGAAGGAAGAAGGGAGAAAGGGAGGGAGGAAGAAGTAAAGAAGGTGAAAGTGAGGAGAGAGGAGAGAACCAATGACCTAGAAATTGATATACATTACCTTTCTTAAGAATTTATTTTTTAATTTTAAATTACAATTTATTGATGATTGATTGATTGATTGATTGTGTCCATGTGTTGGGCAACACTTGAGTGCCATAAAATATGTATGGAGATCAAGGGACAACTTGTACTAATCATTCATCTTGTTATTTCCTTCCATTGAATGACTCTGGGAATAAACTCAGGTCATGTCCTTTTTGGGACAAGCACATCCATTGCCTGACCCATCTCATCAGCCCAGGGATTCGTTTAGTTAAAACAATGAACATTTTTAAAAATTAGCTATGGGCCATTAATGAACTATAAAACAGTACCCATCTCTTATAACCAGGTATTAAAATGTAAGGAGAAAGAAAATCAAGCCTGCCAAGTGTTAGGAGGCACCAAAATTAATACAAAAACAACCAGCAGTGTAATTCTACAATTACAAGAAGTAATTACTATGCTCAGAGAGAAGTGGTTATCTTCCAATATTTTCCAACTTTTCTGCAACAATTTGACCAATACCTCACTATAAAGTACTGTCGCTGTCCTAGGCAAATCACAGAAAGATACATCTATATTTTATATTTGGGGTTGTTACTCTGTGTATTCGTTCATTTGTACCTTTGTACTATACCTAATTAAATGACAGTAGTAAATACCTCCTACCTACGTCAAGTTATATCAGCTGGATGCCTTCTGCAACATTTCTGTAGCTGTGATAAAACACCATGACCAAGGAAACTTATCAAAGAAAGAGTTTGTCTGAGTTTACAGTTCCAGAGGGTTAGAGTCCATGATAGCAGGGGGAGCATGCCAGTGAGTGGCGAACAAAGCAGCTCAAACAGCAAGCTGAATGTTTACACCTTGACCTATAAATGGGAAACAAAGAGGGCAACCTGGGAGTAGTGCATAGGATGAAGTTTTAAACTCTCAAAGCAGCCACTAATGGCATATTTCTTACATTAAGGCTATACTTCTTAAACCTCCTAAAATGGGCTGCCAACTGGGGTCCAAGTATTCAAAATGGGAACACTTCTATTTCAAATCACCATGACTCCAGAAATTACCAAATGTCCTCTGGGAGAGTGAAAGTACCTCCTAAGAATCATTGCTCTGAGAGGCAACTCTACCAATAGTTCAAGCCACTGGTCTGAAATGTGATAACCAATTCACATTTTTTATTAACATGGAAAGAACATTACAGTGCATGGGAGAAAAGTAGCTTTTTAAAATCAACCTTGGAATTCATTGGTTTACAAAATGTGTGCTAAAGCCCTATATTTTGTTTTCAAACGAAGTGCCTCCTCCCCAAGCCCCCTTGATTCTTTACCTCCTGTTCGTTCATTTCATATACTTTTCCAGCTTTCTGCCATCTTTGTTCCTGCAAGCAAATATGACCACTCTCATTTCATGAAAAAGGAATAAAAACAGGATACTAAAATGATCAAAAGATGTCATTAGTTTTTCTGCTGTGTAGTACTCCATTTTGCCGACAAATGGACGGAGCTAGAAAGCATCATATTGAGTGAGGTAACCCAGACTCAGAAAGACAATTATAGTATGTACTTACTCATAAGTGCTTTTTAAATATAAAGCAAAGAAAACCAGCCTACAGATCAGAATCCCAGAGAACCTAGACAACAATGAGGACCCTAAGAGAGACTTACATATATTTAATCTATGTGGGAAGTAGAAAAAAACAAGATATCCTGAGTAAATTGGGAGCATGGGGACCTTGCAGGAGAACTGAAGAGGAGAAGAGAGAAAGGGAGGGGAGCAGAGAAAAATGTATAAGTCAATAAGATCAATAAAAAGACAAAATAAAAAAGATCAAAAGAAAGGAATAAAGACAGATTTATCATAAAATACAGAGGCAAGAAGTATAACAGAATAAGCAATTAAAATAAAAGATAAAGAAACCAAAACACCAAAGTGGGAAGAGTCCAGAATACTTCTGGAATATGGAGCCTGTATCCATTCTGATGACTTTTATTTCGTGCTTGAATTCTGCACTGACCCCAGGTTTTCTTTTCTGTTATTCTAGCTTCTCCTTCAGTTTTGATAGCAACGTGACCTTAGAGTATACTTAGAGTTCTCATGTTATTTTCATATTTTATTACATTTCTGCTCACAGCAATTTTAAACTCAAATAGCTTTTTCAGTTTGCAGTTGAACACTAAGGGCAGCAGATAGGCCAGATAAACAAGTTCTGTCCAAGATTTCTTGATGTGCCCGTGTTTATGAGCATTCCACAGATTCAGGGGCTGGAAATTGTACTTCAGTACCTTTGCTCTCAATTTTACTTAATTCTCTGAAGATTAGATTATCCTGCCAGGCTGAGTAATGTTGCTGTAAGAAGCCTTGTAAAAAAAAAAAAAACAATAACTTCCTTTTCCAGATGTAAAATACTTCCTTATAGGTGTTGAGTAGGGAGATGGAGTGTACCCCAAACAATGTAGGCTATTGTTACTCCTCTTGGCTGCCCACCAGAAGTAGCTGATAAGACCCTGTTGCTCAAATCATACCTTGGTTTCATGATTTATAGAAAGCAAGGTACAATTTACACGGAAGCTTCTTTTATCCTGGCTAGCTTTCAGAGTCACAGCAGGTGATGCACAGGCTTCTGGCATAGCTTAGGAATCAGTGGTCACACAACTATGCTGTTCTGTGAGGCTTACTTTTCATTCTCGAGGCGGACACTGAGAAGAGACAGGCCTGTTTGAAATTCTCACCTGAAAACCAAGTGGAAGCTCCATCAGGGTTGCTGAGAAGATTCTTTCACAGCGATGTAACATAACCGAATAGGATTGTTAGGTCATAAGTTGATATCCCTGAGGAGACTGCTCTTTTCTGAAGAGAAATCTGAGAAGGAATGGATCTGGAGAAGTGGGGGTGGACACTGGAAGGAGTGGAGAGAAACTGTAGTCAGGATATAACCAATGAGAGAAGAATAAACTAAAAAACAAGCAAAACACCTCAGCATATAGACAATATCAACTATGAAAATAAAAACAAAGACCTAATCCATCAAAGTCCATAGTTCTGAGAAAGTCCCTAAATGTGGTAAACTTGCTTTTTGACGTCTGTAGTCCTGCTTCGGGCCTACTGTTCTTGTTACCTGAAGTATGCCAAGCCAGGACATGTTTTGTGTGCTTAAAAGGTCACCTTGCAAAAGGTTTGGTACTTCACTGGGTTCCCAAACACCCAGTGTAGTTGCTTCTGTCTCAAAAAAATTTTCCATTGGAAGAAAAAGAATGCATAAGAAAGGGTTCAAACCCAATGCCAATCATTCTCATGTCATGTATGCATATCAAGGCAGCCTCTACATAAAGGAATCAGCGGTCTTCTCATAACTAAAATTCAAAATATAAAGTGTTACTTCAGTTAAAATTCACATCAGAAATAGAAATAAAGTTCATTTATCAACAGCTTAACAAAGGATGAATTTCCTTGATTTTTCCTCAAACAATGAAATAGAAGATTCAATGACTGAGATGAAATGGAAATTTCACAAATTATAAATTCTTTCCTGTCACTACAGATGCCTAATGGCTTGGACTTGTTCTGCTTGTCTTCGATTCCTTTTCCTTTCCCTGAATAAAAAATTTTATTGAATTTAATTCTTAATGGGACTAAATTTAAAATAACTCACTGCTACAAAAATTTGATGACATGCCTTGAGATAATTATAACACCCTTCCATGTAGTAAAACCAAGAACAAGTATAAATAAGAACATAACATTTTAGCCTTCTTCAGTAGATATCTACTAAAATACATTTTCACTTTTCTTGGGTAATTTCTGTTCAGTATTTCTTTTTATTTTGTTTTATTTTTATTTATTTTGAAAAAGAAAACAAATATCTTTTTTCATTTTACAGCAATCCAAGTTCTCACTTCCTCCCATCTTCCCATTCCCTCCACTTACTTCCCACCCCCCCATCCNCCACAGAGTGTGTAGTGAAAGGGGAGCAGACCTGCTTTTCGTCCAGCCTGGCTCCTGCACGGCTAGCTTATACCCAGAAATAACAGCACACAAATTATATTCATTTAAGCACTG
>LOEQ01002744.1:0-12552 GCA_001685075.1 Bramus lutescens
CTCTCTCTCTCTCTCTCTCTCTCTGTGTGTGTGTGTGTGTGTGTGTGTGTGTAGATGGAAGGGGGACTGGTAAATTCAGTTGCACCATTAAAAAGATTATTTTTGTTTCTGCATAAACTATTAGCAAATGATTGATAGAAAGGAACAGTGGAGTTGGACAGGAAGCAGTTTCCTTAATTGACTTGGTGATGTGGAGGAGGAAGGAACCGGGAAAGAATGATTCAGCAGTGGCTTTAGTCGACAGACTAAGGAGCAGCACTTCATGGTCAGTATACAGCCTGAAGGAAAAATAAGCAAAAAATCAAAAATTGTTGGTATGGAAGTAAGATTCAAGAATTATGAATTTCATATATTGTTTCTCAGGGGCTCACATGTATCCAAGAGATGTTTCATATGTGTTGAACATCTGAGTTTGATAGGATGGAATATACATACGGCATGTGGTAATTAAAATGTAGTACTATTTCACTTTAACTCACAGAAACTAGTATAATAAATATCAATGAGAACTATTTGAGGTAGGAATAATGTTTAAATTTGTTGATTAAATCAATCATCTAGGAACAGAATGTACATATACAAAAAAGTCAAACCTAACCGAGGACATACTAAGAATAAAATATTGAGTTCATGTTCTTTGTTTATTTTTTTTTCAACTTAAAATGAATTTAAGTAATCTGGAAAGAGGGGAATTCAGAAAATGTGTCCCTCAGATTGGTTTGTGATCATATGCATAAGGGCATTTTCTTGATTACTTATTGATATGGCTGGGTCAATGTGAGCAGTAAAGTCCCTGAGAAGGTGGTTCTGGGCTGCATAGGGAAAGACAGCTGAGAAAGTGAGAGGAAAAAAAGCCAGTAATCAATCTTCCTCCCGGTTTCTGCTTCAGTATCTGTCTTCTGGTTCCTGCTGTGAGTTCCTGCCTTGGCTTCATCTCCTGGAGGACTTTATGCTGACATAAGCCCTTTTTGGTCAGTATTCCATAAAAGTAACGGAAAGCTGGCATATTGAGCAAAACAAAAGGAAGAAGTTAAAGATACGTAAGAACTATTATCTAATATAAGAGGGAAAAATATTCCTTGAGAACTTATAGAAATATATGTTATAAAGGTATGTGGTCATTAGAATGTAGTGCTATTTTAGTACATGTTAATATTGTAAAGTCTTTTCAGTGAGGACCAATACTAGTGCCTCATTGTCAAACCAGAGATCAGCTATGGCTGAAAGAGATCTCTGTAGAATGGGGGAGATTTCGGTCAGTGATAATGAGTATAGAGAGAATGACAACTAAGAACAGTTTCTATTGGAAGGGCCTGAGAAGTAGCAGAGGATGAAAACCCAATGATGTAAAAAAAAAATCCTACAATGCTGACGACATTAAAGGAAGTCTTTATCATTAAGGAAATGATGACATGTTGAAGAACAATTGAATATGAGAGACAGGTGCTGGAGAAATTACACAGTCAATGCACAGCTCTGAATATAAGAATGGTGATGAGAATTCATAGTCAGATGTAAGGCACTATGCGAGCTAGATGAAGGAAAAAAGAAAGACAATACAGGCAGTGGCATGCTAGATTAGAAGATGATAAGTGTGAGCATTTTTCTGTCAGTTTTTTCTAGTGAAATTGAACTAATGTAATGATCTGTGATGGCAGACTGAATAATGGGATTTGTGTACTTATAAGAAAGTAGCATATATTACCACAATATTATTTTTGCTAATAAATATAATTGACATATTCCATGAGTAGTGACCCTCTCTAGCCACATCTAGCTCTGAGGCATGGAGGAAACAGGTTTAACAGAGTTTGGGCATCGTGTGGAAGTTTGATCGGTAAGAGGCAACTGTGGAGGGAATTTTTAGGTATGTACTTGTGTGGTAGAATCATGAAAACTGTGCAGAGACAGGATGGAAAAGAGGAGGTGGCTGTGATGCAGAGGCTGGGGACTGCAGAACTGACTAATGGAATGTGGGTGGGAAGAGGAGGTAATCTAAGAAGAAATGCTGGATTTAATATTGCAGTAGCCCTGCTGATGGCAGGGTCAGGATTTTAAAGGACTGGTCACCCATATGAAGCGAAGATCATACCATATGAGAAGTAATCTTTAAGATATCACTTTATTTAATCAGCTTACCTGGGAAATTCTAAAGTTAAAGGTGACCTATGTAAGTAGTCATCTGAGATGATTCCTGAGGTGACGTGCTTATTGATTGCTTTTGCATTCTTTCATGACATTTTGTTCTATAATTTCTGCTCTTCTTTTTTCTTTTTCTTATTTACTTAGTTTTATATAGTTATACTGTGGTTTCATCTCAAAAACACAAACATCTCTTACTTCAGTGTGGTCTTAAAGTAGCCAAGGAAAATACTTAGTTTATGTGAGAAAAATAATAACTAGAAATAGCAAGAAAGTACTTGTAATTACCCTTAACAGTAATAAATGAGTGCAGGAACAAATGAATAGATATCATTACCATTTTAAAAATGAAAAAAGCTGTATGAATTTTAATGCATTTATTTATGTACAGAATAACTCAAACCTCAAAGATAAATTACTCTGGATTACATGGCTTATTAGTGAACTAAATGAGGCTAGATCCAAATACTATGTCCAATTCCATTTCTGTAGAAATTCCTTCAATGCATGGTCTGCATTATCAAATGTAGATAAAGGAGCAGAAATAGAGTATAAACTGAGACTTTGGTGTTGATTAAATAAACCTTGTGTAAAAGGAAAAAAATCAGGTTTTCCTTAATATTTTAAATTGTATCTATTTCTAGTTATCTATCTTCACAACAGAAATGCATTAAGCCATCTTAAAAGTTCCTGTTTTTCTAAGAAAATTACAGACTATGGGATCCCTGAGGTTAATCACACTGTTATTTCCCACAATGAGTTGAGGGCATCTATGTCTCAGATGGAGCTACTACTGAACATTGGGAGAAGTGGATACATAGCCTAGCATGAAGAGAGGTAGAGAGGCACAGAGGTATAGTTTACACATTCAATACCTAGATGGTTTCACTAGTGTTTCTCATTTCCATCCCATATTCTTGGGGGTCTGTGTGGTTTTATTAGCTAATATAAGACTGGTTAAAACAGGAGTACCAATCTGTGGTAAACACCAGAATATCTTTCTGCAGTTAATTCCAAAGACTGTATCAAGGCTGCTTCTGAGAATATATCAGTTGCAGACTCCTTGTTCAGTGTTATTGCCAACAGATAGCTCATTCTTGATCATTTTGATTTGATTTTAATTTAAAAGATGTAAGAACTCACCTGTGCCATTCCTTTCTTTCTCAGATTAAGATTTACCAAGCATACAGAAAATTATGAAATTCAAAGGATTAATCAGCTATAGCAAAAAATGCATAGTTATGAATTTATAAGGAAATCATGGCACTGAACTCAAGCTGACAAAACAAAGAAATACAAACAAATGTAAGGTTTAAAATAATGATCCTGTGAGACTACATTATTCAAAATGGTTTGTACTAGGGTGTTTGGGTTTCAGATATGGCAATTTCAAGACACAGTTAGGCATAACAACATTGGGTCTCTTTCTAAGACGAAGATCATTGGGCTTCATAGGAAGTCAATATTCTGAAGTCATTTAGATAATCTACACATTTCTTGCTATACATTTCAAAGTGCAAGGTATTTCATTTTTGTGTTATGTTAATACAAAAGTTCACACTTTGAGACATTTCAAATTTTATATTTATTGGATAATGTAGTTATACACTGTAATGTCTTTGATAGAAAAATTTTGCAGTAGTCATTCTCAATTACATAAGAGGGATGAATTATCAATCTATCACCAATTTTCCTCCTTTCATTTCATTTCAAAAACATCATAGATATCTGAGAAAACAAATATTAAATAAGTGTTATTTTTTCTGATAATCTCCATATCCTAGAGATAGCCTCTTACAGATAAAAAGTGTTCTAATAAGTTGAACACTGTAAGCAGAAACTGCCCATTCATTTCCTGACCCCTTAGACTGAAATAATCACACAGAAACTATATTAATTATAACACTGTTTGGTCAATAGCTTAGGCATATTCCTAGCTAGTTCTTACATCTTAAGTTAACCAATTTCTATTAACCCATGAGGCTGTTGTGGCTTGCCTGAAAGGTTCTAATGAAACCTTTCTCCTTTGGCAGCTATATAGTGTCTCCTTGACTCCACCTACTCTCTCTCTCTCTCTCTCTCTCTCTCTGTTCTGATTTCCCATTTGGCTTTACTCTGCCAATCCATTGGCCCAAACAGACTTATTTATCAACCAATAAAAGCAGCCTGTATAAAGAAGGACATCCTACATTATCTCCCTTTTCTGTCTAATTAAAAAGGAAGATTTTAACTTTAGCATATTAAAATTAGATATAACAAAACAGGTATCTTTTATCATAACTAAGTTAAACTATAACTATCTGTCTTTAACTCTTAAAAAACCCTAGAAGGTAATAATATTACCTAACTTGCAGGAAGCCCATTGTAAGTTACTTCTAAAACTCTAAAATTGATAGAGACATCTCACTGCCTGGATAGTCATCCAAAATTCTTTTGTAACATTGGGGATTCCATCTTCAGCCTAAAGGCCCACAGTATCTGGCAGGCTTTTCCATGAAGCAGGAAATTTGAAAATCTGTTTTGCCTTATAATGATAAATTTCATCAGTTGCTTTCTTCTGTGTCCTGCAGAATGCCTGGCAGATTCTTCCGTGAAACAGGAACCATGAAGGGCCATCCCATCTTTTGAAAAGTTCAGCAGTCACTTTTGTTGTGGGTCCTGCATGTCCATTTCATACAGCATGCCATCAAGCCATGTAGGCAAGAATATTTTCTTGTTCAAATGGCTAGCCTTGTCAGATTGAATGCAAATTCCATAAGTTTCTTCAATGCCCTTCAACTTTTCTGAAGAAATTAGCCCTGCCGAAGCAGTCTTGCCTCACTGTCAAGAAAAGTCTAAGTTCTTGAAACATTTTAAATGCCGTGTTTTGTAGGTCTTTGAAAGGCTTGAAGAATACCCATACATTTTAAATATATATCTGTATATCTAGAAATCCTAACTAACATGACTACAAGTTTGACTCTTATTGATGACTATCTAGTAAGCTGTAATTTTTTATTATATAATTCATTTCTAAATGAGCTATAAAAGTATAATACTGTAAACAAGAGTAGAAATATACATATGCACAGTGTAACAAAATTGACATTAAATTTTTATCAATAGATCAAGATCCATCAATGGAAATTATTCATCTCTGTATTATATCCCCCTTTAAAAGAAAATAAACATTTACAAACAATCATTTTGGGGATTTAGGTGTAATTTTCTCCAAACTACTTCATGCTGTTTATTAGGCAAAGTATTTTTAGGTGTTCATGGAGACCTTTCTGGGTGGGGGGTTGTTTCATTAAGCTACATTAGTCTGGAATGAATCCATAGGTTCTCATCTTCTGTTGAAACAAAAGCAGAATATTTCCAAAGTAACATATTCTTAGAATCAAATTTTGAAGTCAAGATACCTTTAAAATATATATGTTGATTTAGCTTAGTAGCCCCCAGAATCAAATGTCTCTCTGCAGGCAAAAATTTCAAATAAAACACAATAATATACATAATCCAGACTCTGTGCATTTTCCATCTTTACATGGTAATTTTTTTACTCTCTTTACTCCTTTAATCTGTGTCTGCCCGAACTCTCTTATATTACTTTTACTGTCTCTTTAAAGTCTTTGTTTTATTTTATAAAACTGTTTACTTCTTTTTATGCCTATATATATGCATATATATATATACATATATATGCATATATATATATATTCTTTTTATATATACTCTATTTCATCTCTCTTCTAAGCCTACGTACATTTTTAAACTTACACTGTCTTGTTTAGAGATATTTTATGTTTGAATCTCTCCTATTGTGCACCTGAAATCTTTTTATGACAAGGAACATTTTAGAACGGTAAGCCCTGGATGCTAGCTCCACCTCTCTCAAGCTTTTGACATGGCAGAGGTATGGAGGTACATTCACTAAAAGCTCTGGGACCACTGGGTTAGAGTCACACTCACTGCCTCAATTCTGGGAAGCAGTTGTCCCATGTTATCACCAAGTAATATGCAGCATGCTGCCCTCAAATCCCCTTCAAGTGCTTTGCCTCCTGAAAGAGCCAGAGCTCTTCATGCTGCCTGTACAAACTAAGAGGCTGTCTCTCAAGGATGTCACACAGGTAATGTTGACTAATGTTGGGTCAGCAAGCCTTCTCTTAAAGGAGCCTTCTCTACTCACCACCATCAAACAGATCCTACCTGAAAAAAAAAATGCGGCTACCAAGAANTACTCACCACCATCAAACAGATCCTACCTGAAAAAAAAATGCGGCTACCAAGAAGCTGCACTTGGCTCCCATTTTTGTGACTCTAGAAACCCTGCTTTTTAAAAGTTTTCTTTATGGTCTTATGTGGATCCGTGGCCCAGATGGTGGGCACCATTATGTAAAGGAGACTGCGATACATCCCACATCAGAGTACCATTGATATAGTTATAATTTCTAGTGCTTAAAGTGCAAATTGTATAAAATATTAAACATGACCCTAAAATATCTAAAATTTAACTTAAATGGTAAAATATTCATAGAAATAATAATTACAATTAGTAAAATTGATAAGTATTGGAAGTACCTAATAAGCATATTAAACCTCCCATCTGAAATGCATATTTGCAATGCACATGAAATGGTACAAATTACAGTTAAATTAGTCTTAAACATTCTTATTGCTAGCATATTTCATAGTGATTATTCACTTTAAAATCACTGTTTTTAAATAACGTAGTCATTACTCAGGGAGTGCAGTGCTTTTTTTTTTTCCCTTAACATCCTCAGTACCACAGAGGATTAACCAAGCAAGCCAGAAATGGGTTGTATCAAAGGAGAGCAACCAAGTTACAATCAATAGAATATAATGTTCTAAGCTTCCTTAATTCATTCTTAATGGCTTTCCTATATAAATTTGTCCCTTTGGATAAAACAAAATTGTCATTCAGACTTAATCCATTTATATCTTATACGAATGTTAGGTCATTTCAGTAACAAGGTACTTCGTTTCTGATGCTTCATGAGAGAAAACAATCTATCTTTACAGTTACCTAAATGACACATTTCTGTTTTGCATCTGGATATTCCATAACTACAAAGTTCAAAGATATCAAAAATAGTCTCAAAGGAACTTCTAAATTGCTCTTTCAACCAGAGCAAGAGTTGCTTGTTTTACATAATTGTTCATAATTGTTCAACTTTGTTAATCAAATCTGCTTTTTAAAGTGATGAGGAGGTGGAACATAGAAGAGATGTGGAATGTCTTCCATGAACTAAAGTTTATGAACTTAGCTCATGTTTAGCCAACATGAACTAAATCCCAGTACTGTAGTTCTAGGCTCATCAAAAGCCAACCCCTTTTCCAAGTAAAGAAAAAAGAAGACAAAAATGGATCTTCTTGAATCATGACATGCAGTGACTATCAGTGGGTATGAGCTTGTCAAACAGAATCATGAGAAGAAACAAATCACAGCAATCAATTCCTCAAAGAGTTCTATATCAGCATGTCCATTTTCTCTCTGACATTTAGGATAGGTCCTCACACCCTGACAAACTGAAAGGTTCCATGGGTAGTTTACTAAAACACATGTAAATTAAGAAGCATTTTTTTCTAAAACAGGCACACATGTTACAGCATATGAAGTGAGATCTGTATAAAGTAGTATCATATAAAGCAGTAAGTAATATCAGATGCCCATAGGATGCAAATGACAAAATTAATTTTCTATTATCAATAAAATCCAAGAAAATTGCAATATCACTATTCTTTAAAATGTCATGTTATGTAGGTCTCTTTATGCACATAATTACTTCACACAGTCACACAAACAAAAAAAGACACTAATAAACATGCTAATATGTATAGCAGAAAGTTCTTGAGGCCTCAATTCTGGACAAAGAACAACAAGCAAAAAAGAATTGCTAAGAGTGGGAAAAATAGTCTTCCCCAAGGAAGAGCATACCAACTGATTGTCCAATACCAAATGGTTATCTCTGAAAACATGCATACAAGAAACATTAGATGGACTATGCAGGTTGTATTTAGGAGCACACAACACACACACACACACACACACACACACCAATACATATGCAAAAAATTAAAGAAAAAAGAGACCATGAAATTGAAAAAGAGCAAGAAACGGGTGTTTGAGAGAGTTTGAATAGATTAATGGGAAGGAGGAAATTATGTAATTGCAATCTAAAAATATTTTTAAATTGCACACATATGAGTTTATTTTAGACAATCCTTTAAGTTTTATTAAATCCAACACAAATAATGTTTAAATATTATCCAAACATGAAATCTACCTGTTTGTAAGACAGAGTGCCCAGATGAATAGTCTCTAATTCCCACCTTACAGGAAAGGTCCTCCTAGAATGCTTAAGCACAATTTAGAATTATAAATCTATTCTGACATACAGTAACTTGCTGATAAATCCCTTAATTAAAACTTAGTCCTTTGCTAGATTTTCATTTCCTTAACAACAGCAGTTATGTTATCTTTTAATTTTGTCCCCATTCCTGTAATTTATTGGTTCGTGGAGATATGGGAGGAATGTAAGAGGCTGACTCCTATGGAATTAATAAATCTTATAGGTCTTTAGTTCAAAAGAAGGATTCACCTGAAGTTCTGGAATTGGGAAACCTTAGAAACATAATGTAGAGTGTAGCCGAGTTCACTCTTGGGAGATAGGTATTGAGAGAGGGCTTTCAGAAGAACTGGCAAGCTTCAAACTCACTGCGTAACTTAGGTTACACCCTTCAATTCAGACTCCTCATGCCACAACACCCTGCATTTCATGCTAGGGATTTTTCACAGAATGAATTTCTTCTCTGTGTGGGATTCTTAACATTCTGCATTCCTTCAATGTCTTAAATTAAATTACTGTGGTAGACCACAGTCTACTCACACAGCCATAAATACTGTGACCATAGTATTTATAGCTTTCTAAAATAATTAAGGTAAAATATGTACAAAAGAAAGCTCCATATTCTACTTTTTAAAACATTTATACCGAGGAGCTCAAAAACATCCCTAAAGAGCCTTCTGACCATCCCCTGGAAAGGTGTCTGCTGCACATCCCTCAGGCTCAGCAGGTCTTTGAGACAGCAAAATGAATTTCTGACACTTCTCTTACAGAAATGGGAAGGATGGTCAAGAAATTGTCAAGGACACATGACCAGTCCTTCAAAATGTCACAGTGGCATTAGAAATATTGTCATACCTTAGGCAGTCCATAGCATAGTTGCTTAGCTGCCAGTGGAAAAAAAAAGATTTGGCAATATCTGGATGTATGAATTCATGATTTGGGGTTAGAATTCTAGCATGGTGGCAAAATCCAGGGGTAGCTATAATAAAAATGGTCTTTATAAATGAAGAACTCTAATATGTCACCAATACTGAGTTCAAAAACACTGTTCTTTAGAAAAAGAAAACATTTTGAAAGAAGCAAAAGCAAATTCCTGTATGGTTTAATATGTTTCTTTAATAACAGGTAATGGTGTTCTTTTCTTCTGTGTTGAGATCAGGCAGAGTCTTCACCCCTAAGCCCTTTAAGCTAGGTGAAAGGTAAGGAGGAAAGCTATTTAATGATGGGAGGAACAAGACTGAGCTCCCAGGGAATATACAAATTCTTCCACCTACCGTAGGGTCAAAGCGTCATAAAATTCTATTCATAACTATTTCCCTGAAAACAATGATCACAAAATTGAAGTCTTTTAAGGGAAGTCCTTTGTCAGTATCCAAGAATATATGTTTCAGCAATGTAAAATCCAGGTAATCATGAATGTGTCTAGGGTTAAGAAACAATTTTTGCTACCTCTCTTAGACTTCATTGTGACTTGCTCAGTTTGTTTTATCTGTATAGGTATGGCATTTGTTACATCTCATTGTTGATTATTGAGGATTCTATCTGCCCCTACCTAAGAACTCTGAGACATAAGCAAGCATGTCAAATAATGAGGCACTTCAAATAGGGCACAGGCTCTATGTTAACTGCCTTTGAGTTTTTCTCAGTTTAACATGGAAGCCTTAGCTCTGCTCACATTTGTAACTATAAATGACAATTCTAAGCAATGATCCCTGGATACTGGGGTTTAATTTTCCATGGTGTCATGAGGATGGGTCTCACTTTTCCCTAAACTCCATTTAATAAAATTGTTTTTGATTTGTTATCTTTGCTTCTTATCCCTCTTAAGAGTAGTGATGTCCCTAATTTTATCCCTGTAATTAATCTTGCTTGTAGGGGAGGATGCATCAAGAAACATACTGACATTGCTGCAGTCTGATTCCCCTCCTTCCACAGAATTACATACCTTTGAGTGATGAGTATGAGACACTCATAAGTGCAATAAGAAGGGATTTCTGGGAGATTGCCTGTAGCCCACCCTGCATATGGGCTTACTGAACAAGTCCTTTGAGTCAGACACTTGGTTTTGAAAACAATAGATCAGGTAAGCATGATGACTGTGGTTGGGACATTAGAGACTGTATTTCAGTGAGTGAATTCTGACTCATCAGCACACTGCAGGATCAGATTAAATATTTTTAAAGTTGCACTTAGTCTGGACATAGTGGGAAGTATTGTAATGAATTATGAGTTTCTGGCCTGTATTCTTTAATCAAGACTATTTTCTTTATAGCCCTTTCCTTCTCTCTCTCCTTTCTTCCATCAGGCATTTACTTCTTTGACATCCTTTAGACATCTAAAGTTCCAGAGTTTAGGAGACACCCAGTGAGAATCAACGGATTGTCTAGCAATACATTGTTTGACTGTCTTTCCAACAGTGAGTTCCAAGAAAAAATGAGAGCAGGACTTGGAGATACTAGCGCTGTGAGGCCCCAGCTTCTGATTCCCTGTCGAGGTAATGACTGTCCACAACTGACCTGAGATGTGTAGACCATAATCCTAACTCCATTTATATCTATAAATAGACTGTCATGACAAACCCAGAGATAAAAAAATAGGTAAAAGCAATGGAAAGTTCCTTTCAAGTCACTCTCCAGGTAAGGCCTACATATGCCAATTCTTTTTCACCAATATTCAATCAATCAATATCTTTCACTCATTCTATCCTAGCTCTTAGGCAGAGTTGGATCTTTTGCATTTAGAGTTTTGTTAGATTATTATTTAAATCTAGAATACAGAATCTTCACATTACCAAGCAGAGGAAGTAAACAAATAAAATAAGGAGGAATGTGATGAAGGGGGCGAGCAACAGGCTCTTTCATCTGATGGAATATGTTAACTGAAAAATAAACTACAAAATATTGCAAATATGGAGAAGGAAGATTCAAATTATATTTTCTTCATACCTGTAGATTTTATGGTATGTTATATTGGTTACAAATAATTATATGATTTATATGATGACAGAAATTGCCAGAAATATTTTGTCAATGAAAGGATATTGGACTGTAAATCAGGAAGTAGTACACACACATTAAGAATCATTGCCCTTCAGTTCTCAGGAAATGAGAGTGGGCATAGCTAGTAGGTTGGGAGTGTATTACTAGTGTGAGAGAGGGCAGCATGCCCGAGTCACACTATAAATAGCTCAGCATCTGAATAAAAAACATTAGCATATCCTGTCTCTACACTGGTTAACTCAACTTTGAAAATTACTTTTCTTGATTTGAAGTTATTTCTTTAGAGGGTTGTCTATCATGACTAAGGCATCTCTTATAAAGGAAATCAGCATGGGGGCACATAGACAGACATAGTTCTGAATGAGAGTTCTGCATCTGGATCTGCTGGCAACAGGAAGGAAAGCGAAACCCTGGCTCTGGCCTGAGTGTTTGAAACACTAAAACCTACCCCCAGTGACACATTTCTTCCAACAAGGCTACACCTCCTCCAACAAGACCATACTTCCTAATAGTGACACTCCATTGTGACCAATGATTTAAATCTATGAGCCTATGTGGGCCATTCTTATTCAAACCACCACAAAGAATCTAAATCTATTTCTGAAAATGGATGTTAAATATTTTCTGGTATATTCTAACCCACACAAACACACACACACACACACACAAACCCATTATGTTAATGCACATATAAATTCTGCTTAAATTTGTGTGCAAATAATTTTATTACTTAAGAATTCCATGTCACATTATACATATAATGATGGTTTGGAGGTTAAGAGCTCTGACTGCTCTTCCGAAGATCCTGAGTTCAATTCTCAGCAATCATATGGTGGCTTACAACCATCTGTAATGATATCTGATGACCTCTTGACGAAGAGACCTGGTCAGTTGTCTTCATTAGTTTAGACCATGAAACCCAACATGGTCAGTTGCAACAGAACCACCATATACAGGCTGCCCTGCACACTTTAGCATTGCCAGGGCATTCACGCATATATAATCTATATCTATCTATCTATCTGTCTATCTGTCTATCTGTCTATCTGTCTGTCTGTCTG
>LOEQ01002744.1:12566-28263 GCA_001685075.1 Bramus lutescens
TCTGTCTGTCTGTCTGTCTGTCTGTCTGTCTGTGTGTATACATGTGTGTATGTGTGTATACATATGTATATATATGAATGCATGTATATATATTACAATCACACAGTGAAATTCTTAAGTGGCATAAGTTAAAGAGAATGATTCAATAGATGTGTTCTTGTATAATAAGGGAAGAAATTCCCATTGAAGTAGATTTATTGTTTTGACTTTTGTCACCTTCCTTGTTTTCCTGTGCATGTCCACATCTAAGAATAAGGAATTAAAAAGAGTTTTTTTTTTATTTTACCCAACCATCTTGATAATCATTGGCTTGCCACACTTTCAGAGATTTTTCAAAGCAGTTATGGGATACCACTGTGTCAGAGATTAAGGAATTTTCCACTGAGAAGCATCAGTAACCACACTGTCAACATTTCCATAAACCTCAGTTCACATATCATGACAGAGAATCAGAAAATATAAACCTGAACTAGACCAAAGAGAGGCAGTCCCAGCATAATAAAGTCGGGAAACCTTGTAGAATACACAAATGAGATCATACATCATCCAAGATTGTGAGCAAGCCTGCCATTGGCTATGGAGAGAGCAGGTTTTCATCTTCACGGTCCTTTAAAGTACAGACATCACTGAACACATAATTGAAAACAAAGGAGGCTAGTGTTTCTGCCAGTAATTTAAGAAGAAGCATCAAACACTCACAGAAAAGTGTTTCTCAACTCTTCATAAGTGGAGAAACGCTCTAATAAATTCCAACAACTTTGGTTTCCCCTGGGATGTGAGCATGTACTCTTTCTCCACTGAAGCTACTTCTTACCTCCCATTACCCCCATTCTTGGTGCTAATGAACTTGAGATACCTAGACAGCAGAAAACGAAACAAAACATTAACTTTGGTCTTTTAGCATTTGCAAAGGTCTAAAGCAATAATCCTTGTCATTTATCTTATCCTTTATTGTCTAGCACTTTGTGAAATTATCTAGTCAGTTAATCTCCCTAATGCCTCTGTGAGTCAGGTTAAATGATGTAGTTTCTAAAATGGATATATACAAATTTTCTCTTTGAAGGTTTAGTGATGCACCTTATAGGCCACTGGTTATCATTTACCTTGCACACGACTATATCTTTTGCATTACTTCTGAAGAAACTACTTAGAGGGATAGTGGTTTAGTGCAAACATTGTTCGTTGCAGGTAAATTGTTCAGTATTATTCTATTTTATTACTTATTTCCTAACATAACTGGTATTAGTTGTACATAAGTTTTTATTTGTAGACATTTTTATCTTGTAAATAAATAAAAAACCCTTAAAATTAGCTGGAAATTTGAAATTGAAAGACCAGGTGGTTACATTTTGTTTTTTCATTGAGTGAATTTTTCAGAAGTGATATTTTTGAACTATAATATAAATGGAACCTTTTCCACTTAATGAAATCTTAATTTATGCTTAATATTTTATTAATGTAAAAAATTCTACAGGTAATGAAGGAAACTATATAGATGAGACAGAGTTCCTTGATATCACAAACTCTACCTTCTTTTCTTTGTGGTCTGTTTTTTAAGATTCTTTTAAGATTACAACATAATCACATTAAACCTCTCATACACCCTTCTTAGCACATTTCAAATTAATGTAATCTTGTTTTTTTCTATTAATTGTTTCTCCATGCACACACATACACACACACACACACACACACACACGAGTCACTCTCACACACACATTTTAAAATATAAGCTGCTCAGTCTGAATGATGCTTCTCATGTGTGTGTTTTCAGGGCTGACCATTTGCAATGAGATAGCTGACAGGGGTGTTTTTCTCTGAGAGAAGACTATTTCCCTTACTCTCAGCATTCCTCATCACCTGCAATTCTTTATCTAGGGTTGAGGCCTTCTGGTCTTGTCCACTATTACAAGTCTTTTGTTTTTCTCATTCAGCTCATGGTAAGGCAGTCAGGATGGTGAGACTTCACGGGTGTACCTGCTGATGTTACTTGGGGACAAATCCTTGGATCCTCTGCCTCTTCCACAGTGTTTCCCAGCCATTAGGTGCAGGGACTATTTTTTGGGGGGTATTTTGTTTTGCTTTATCTGAAGATGTATCCACTAGAAGGGGGCTCTAAAACTTTGTATTTTGATAGTTATACCTTTGCTTTGTCAATGGGAAAAGGAAATTTCTTTGATGAAGGGTGACACCTATATGTATCTGTGAGTGTAAGGATGCACATTTAGAGTGGAGTTATGGATTATGTTGCTTCAGTTGGGAGGTGGTGGTAGGTACTCCTCCAAAGGCTCACAAGCTCTGGGTATTTGGTTAGGTTTCTAGTACAGGGGATGATTTCCCTCTTGTTGAGTGAGTCTTTAGTCCCATTAGAGAGTTGTTGCTTACCATCAAGGTATATGGGCTAGTCATTATTGAGATTTGTAGGTGTCTAAGTTAGGGAGTGGTGGTGGGGGACAGTGGATGCTTACTTCCTTTAGAAGTTTTCATCGTGACTTCTTGTATCATGAAAGCTAGTCCTCAAGGACAAAGCATTCAGGTTAGTTCCAACTCAAGAGTCCTCTGGTCTGAAATTCACGTGATGTCTCCAGCAATAAAAAAAAAGTACTTCACTTTAGGTCTCTAGCATACAATACAATAATTTGCATAAGCCCCTGAAACATTTGCTGGAACGTTGGTGTTGTAGATTTTTGCTCTCTATAGAATCTTGGTGTTATCCTAGTCTCATGTGCCTTGGGAGAAATGCAAAGAGATTTTGACATTGCCATTCTTTGTCAAACATTATTCTTATTTTTGAATCTTTCCCCCAAATCAGCAGTTTCTCTAGATTAATTCATGTAGACCAGAATTCTCATGGTTATAGGAGCACCTTGTCTTCTATATAATGCATGCTTGTATTCTTCACTCAGTAATGTGTCTTGCCAGCCATGAGTTTGAAAAATTAATCAACACAAGAATCATTGAGAGAGAAATTTCTTCAGCCCTTTTCCTAACATCTTGATGTACTAAACTTCAAGCTTCTTTTTAACCATTGCCCTGCCTTTTGTTTCTCTTTTATTATTTCTCACAAAACTGTCCATATGAACTGTCTTTCTTACCCACGTGGAAATAGATTTTGTTTCAAGAACATGTGCTCCACAGTTTCAGTTGCATATGAATCTCATCTTAGCAGCAATATTGCTTTAATAATAACTTATAATCCTGAGAAAAGCTTTCTCCATCGAATAATCATGAAAAAGTAACCTTGTTTTGGGAAAAGCAAAACATTTATTTCAACTATGTATTGGCCAAAATCATTCTGGAGACATTTTCTGAGTCTCCTAACAAATGATCCTATTTAGCACAATGATGGGAACCCTGACTTTTGTGAAGCATATTTATTATCAGGGTGGGGAAAGATCTTGCAGACCTAGACACATTACACAATCATTTTTGCTTTTTCTCTTCTTTAAGTATGTCATCTTTTTACCTCTTTTTTTGGTTAAATCATTTTATAAGCCCATGCTTTACAGTTAAACTCCAGTGATGGAATTTATACACCATCTGTTTTTTCTTGTCCATCAGAGTTCTCATGTTATCTGCCTGCCTTAGATTTAAAAAAAAACAGATTTCCATTTCTTCATATTTGCCATTTCTTCCAACCCTATGAAAATTATGATGAATGTGAACAGACTTATTATCTAAACAGAGATAACTGTGGAGGAAAAGGTGTGTGGTCTAAGAAATGAAAGTTCAGTCTGTTCTTGACATAAATGTCAAGATGAACTAAGAGTTGCCCTTGCGACAGATAATTAGAGAAAACTGTCAGACCTTCAACTAAATCCTCTGTACATCTGCTCAAAGTCAGCTCTGGAAACTCTGGGATCTAGGGAGACAATCTTTTGCAATTAGCCAAGGCCACGATAATCCATAAAAACATCTGATCAAATTGATTTCCAGTCCATCAGGTGATATCTGTCAACCACAAGCTTGCATATCATCCTGGAGCTGTGACTAGTGCGTGTGAACCTCTAAGGTCATTTAGAGGTTCCTTTGCCTTGTAAATATAAAATCATTTCACTTTTTGACAGCATCCTTTCCTGTAGGACAGAAGGGAAGAAGGGAGACACACAAAGGAGAGAGCTATGAGGCATTTACAGACACTAACATCACAGAGGCAGAAGCATGGACAGTTTCACATGATCAGTATTTTGCTGAGGTGTAGTCAGCCATATGAGAAGCTTTTGAAAGGAGGAACTTGCATCATCTCTGCTTCTGAGCTTGAGTTCTCTATTCTGTCCATGCTGTCTAAGTGGAACAATATTTCTCTCATCACTTCCCTGTGTTAACTTTCATCTCTATCTCTTACCTACAACTTTTCCTAAATTATACTTTCTAGATGTCCAAATACATATCCTGCACTGTCTTCCTCAATGTTAGTATCTAGAAATGAGTCCGTCACGTCAGTTGTTTGTCCACTCTCATGATGAAATATCCACATTAATGTCCTAAATCTTCTTTGGTGGTAAATCATTTTATTGGTGGGGATGTACTTCCATGCACATATGGGCAGCAGTGATTTTACTCAATGGGTTACCAAAAGAAGCAGGAGAGGAAAAGGAGGAGGAAGAAGGGAATGAGTAGACAGCACGAAAGAGTGAGAAGAATGTAGCTGGAGGAATTGGGAGGCGTTGGAGAGGGGTAGTTGAGTGGACGTGATAAATAGGGCATTCATGTATAGAATTGTTAATAACAGTGTTTACAAATAAGAGGAAAATGAGAAATCAACTAAAAGATGAGTGACTAGGGAATAGACTGTAGTGACAGTGGCAAGGTAGTCCATATTCAGGCTGTGGCTCTGCCTGACTGCCTGTTTCTCACTGCTTTACAGTGAGACCTGGAAGGGAAAACACAGTTTATACTTCTAAGGAAGATACGGTTGGGGCAGACAACATATGGCAGCAACAGACAGAGTGAAATGGAGGAGTCGAGAGGAGAGTATGCCTGGGTTTATGGGTTTTGACTTTAAAATCTTATTTATTTTTTTATGTCTGTCTGTCTATTAGCCTCTCTCTCTCTCTCTCTCTCTCTCTCTCTCTCTCTCTCTCTCTCTCTCNCCATGTGGCCCATAAGAGAGTGTTGATGACTATGGAACTATATTTATAACTGATTGTAAAGCATCCTATATGATTACTAGGAGCTGAGCTTGTGTTCTCTGCAAAAGCAGCAGTTTCTCTTGGACACTGAGCCATCTCAACAACCCCAAATGTGAATTTTTAAACAATATGAGAAATGTTGATTGTAGGTGAGAAGTTTTGCAGATATAATAAATATATTTTGTGCTCTGCAGTTGGAAAGGACATTGTGAAGGCCAGAGGTGGATGGTTATGACTTAGAAGAGTTGTGTTTGGCTGTCAAATTGAGCAGGGTGGACTTGAATTTTATCTTGATTGTCAACTTGTTTGGATTAAGAAGGATCTTGGAGATTTGTAAAGCAATCACTTTCTGAGTATGTAAATTTCATTTACTCCTTGAGCTTTATGATTCTCCTTCCTTCTGTAGAGGAAATAGCCACAGGGTACCATTGCTATTTCCAAGTACAGATGACCTCCAAATTTCAATATGAATGTTTCTGACAGGATATTTTGGTCAGGATTCCAATGTTTAATCCAAAAGAATACTTTCATCTGTTCGTTAAAATTGATTGGATTTTCCTTGTGAGATTAGGGAATTGAATCTTTTTCTTATTCTGTATTACATACTTCTACAACTAATTCACTGTGTTTGAGACTAAAATTTTTGTAATTTGGCTTCTGAAATATCTCTCTTGTGAACTATATTCATGGGTCAGCATTGAGAACTAAATTTTTCCCAATTCAATAATTTCCTGTATCTGTTTACAGAAAATTCTCCCAATAAAATCATGAATTCATATTCTATTCTTGTCAACCTCTGGCATATATACATGTCCATACTATTTAATATAAATCATGAACAATTGAGATTTGACTACTCAACTTAGGAAAAAAACAACCAATTTAACTCTTATTCACCTAAAACAGGCAAATTTTACCTACATGTAGCTATTTATACCATTTTTTAGAAACTAGATTGATTTAACATCAGTCTGTCAACATTACTTGGAGGTTTGTTAGAGCTTTAAAAACCTTATAACCTGCATACAGGACTCAGGAATGCTATATTCTGACTTGGAGAAGTTCTGCACAATAAGATAGAAAATAATATTTGCATATGTAATATATCTTAGAAAGTGCACTGGGGATTTGGACATGCTGTCTAGCTCTTCTGATGTCCAGAGTGTTCTTATTTTCTCACATGGGCGACTGTAGATTTATGGCTTTGTAACCTGCCTGAGGCAGCTAAGTGGACAGACAGTTTCAGTCATAGGTGATAGAGTATGACTACTAACTCTAGAAATCTCAGCTTCTTGTCCTTTCCTTCTCTAATACATTCATCTCATGTTAGAATAATATGCTTTAATTTTTATTAATTCTTAACATAAAATCTCTGGCCTTAAATGTTGAGTCACCAGTTCCTTTTCTATTTGAGAAGAGAGAAAATTACAGGCATTTATACACACACATGCACACACACATACACTCCTTTTATAATTTTGTCCATACTTCCTTTTTAACTTTCATTTTTTCCCCTCTATTGTGCTTTCTTTTGTACAAAAGTCTCCAGGACCAAGGCAAATAACTCTGTACTTCTTCCTGGTATTTTTTTCTAAATCCCAGCTCTCTCTATACTTAACTCTAGCATTTGCTACCAACTTTTTTCTGTTACATTTCTTCTCAAGCCCTTGCACTTTGCTATTATTTGCCTTAACATCAACTGAGTGAAAAGCAGATTCACTGTTCAACAGACACACAGTGTGGTGCATCCACACAAATTAGATGATTTTGTGCATTTCAGTATTTGTAAACACCTGTGAAACCTACATTGTTAAATCAAGTTAAAGAACCCTCAAAATGCTTACTGCATCCCTTGATAATCCACCCTTCATAACTGATACCCTTCGTATATCAGTTCCAAATGATCACCAATTAATTTCTGAAAATCTAGATATTTTATTTTCTATATTTTATTTATAAAAATTTAATAATTAAGCCTATGATTTTATCTAGCTTGTTTAACTCAGCACAGTAATTTTTAATTTATCCATATAATTTTATCAATATATTTAACTAAACTATTTTTATTGTGAGGCCTGTGTCCTTTGTGTGTATATAAAATACATTCATATTTTTCATTATTGATAGAGATTTTTGTGTTGCAGCTTAGTGTTAATATGAGTAAAGTCGCTGTGAGCCCTGATGCATATGACCATAGAGTTTTATGATTCAGCAAGAAATTCTTTAGAGAGAAAAAGCTGGGAGAAGATGTTTGCATAAGTTGTAAAGAAACTATAAAAGCAAGAAACCTTACTTTTTGTCCAGGGTATTATGCTAGTCTGCATCATGTGAGTTCTGCTTGTGAGTTCCAGTTTCTCTACATCCCAGAAAAAATTATGATCTTGTAATTAAAGTTTATGTGCTAGTGCCTCATTGTAAATATAACTGGAAGTTCCCTGGTGCCTTTGGCCTTGGTTGTGGCTTGATTTGCCATAATATGTATCCTTTTTGAAAATCAGAAACAAGTGCTCAGATGTTTTTATAATTTGAAAAGTATTTTGACAAATTAAGATTGTTGTTTAGCTTTGAAGCAAGTCTCTGGCTATTACAACAAATACACAAGTATCTTTGTAGTTTTTGCTGCTTTAGATTCTTGTGAATATCTTTTGTTTGGAACTTCCATAGCTTACAAGTCCTTCAAAGATAGCGAGTTGGTCATGTTAGAGCTTGCTTTGTTAGCTTCTGTCTCAGGCATCACTGTCCTTGTTGTTTGATAGTCCTGGGGAGGAGAAAGGAAGCAGGAAAGGAGAAAGGGGAGGAAGGGAGAAATGGAGGGAGGATGAAAAGGAAGGGAGGTATGGAGGAAAAGAGGAAAGAAAGGAGGAATGTTGGAAGGAAGAAGGAATAAATGTAAGGTAGAAGGGAAGGAGAAGAGAGGAAGGAAGAGAGGGAAGGGAGAGAGGGAAGGCAAAGGAGAAAGATAAAAGGAAGGAAAGGCAGGAGGGATGAGCCGATTATGAAAAGGAGAAAGGGGAGAAAGAAGAGAAGGAAAAAAGAATGGATAGAAGGAGGGATAAAGGTATAGTTTTGACAGAATGTTGGGGAATAAATCAGAATTTCCAATATTTTATTTGCTCATTGATATCCTTCTGATGAGCTTTATTTCTATAATAAAAATGCCAGACTCACAGAAATGTTGCTGGGTCTATGACCAGAGGAACTGTTCTGCCCTCTAAAGAGCAGGCCACATTCTCTTTATGCATACATATAATTTCTGTTGTACAGTATCTTGAGCTACACATAGGAATTCCAGAGGGAAAGAGCCAGAAGAATGCCAGGAAACATGTCTACAGCACACACTGCTGTCATGTGCTTTCCTGAGAGAAATCAGGCTGGTTGTGGGACCCTTCCGTCCATCATCGGTCCATGGCTTGAGCTTCTTATTATCCCAGTGGAGGCCTTGTCAAATTGACATCTGCAGTCACCGCTGAGGAGGGGCTATCATTGCCATCACTAGTGGCAGGGTCTTGGATTCAATGCAGACTAGAGATCGTAGAAAGAATGAGAATTTAAACTTTCTTTTACTTTAACCTTGGCTATGAGAACTGTTCTTTTCCTACAAATTTGGCTAAACTCAATGAAGGAGCTTTGTAAGGTGACATCCACTCAAACACTGTGCATGTTTTGGATATCAGGCAGAGGAAAATAAACACAAATCCAATTCTTATTGTCTTGAAATCCCACAGATATTCAGTATTTATCAAGAATAAAGAGCAACCTCCTTCAGAATCAGAGGTACATCATGAACCAGGCTTTCTTGTGTACGTAGAAATCCGCAAGCTTTATTAAGAACCCAAAGGCTTATATGAAAGTCAGTTTTCTTCTCTTTGGGTCATGATTCCATTATTCTCTCAACAACTTGCTATTGTATAAACTTCCAGTTTCAGAAATTTAGAAATATTTCTGTTTCCTTCATTTTTGATTTTCAGTGAGAGATTTGGGGAAAATTCTGTTCTATTTTTGAGGGCAATTTTGATGTTAAAATATAATTGTTGCTATTTTGCCACCTTTCTTTTCTTGTCTTGGTAGCTCACATATTCACAATCTTCTCTATCTATCTATCTATCTATCTATCTATCTATCTATCTATCTATCTANNATCTATCTATCTATCTATCTATCTATCTATCTATCTATCTATCTATCTTCTGTACTCTTGCTATAACACACTTATCAGACTTATCACCTACATTGTCTTGGTTTCTGATTATGGTGGGAATTTTCCTTCTCTCAGACCTTGTGTTTTCTCTTCAAAGTGTGTTGCAGATTTATCAGGCATACTTATGACAACTCATATTGAAGATACCATAACACAATATACAGTCCGTAAGGTTCAAATTCACTGAACAAGCAATTTTTTTACATAATCTTGTTTTGAAGATTTTTTCATATGCATATTAATTGAAACAGGTTTCCCTGTGTACTTTCTTTTGGTAACTCAGGCTATTGGGAGAGTTTTTCACCGTCTTCTTACTGAAAGGAGCCTGCATTCTCCACAACTTCTTCTGGTTCCAGAATCAAGTGAAATCCCAGAGATGGCATGTTTCTAGGCTAAGAGATAGCAAGGAAACAGTAGTCATGTTCCATTAACATTAAATAGTTTTACTCAGAGGACCCAGAACTGGTTCATCTCACAATTGCACACTATTTGCCTAGTTTTATGCTAATTTTTTCTAACTTCCCATTTTAAGTTTAGGTTCCTGAGCTGGGCTCTTGGCCTCTGCAGCAAACCATAGACCTTGAATATCAATTCAGTAGTCTGATATGAGCTCATGTCACTTTTGTTCCAAACACCTCAAGTCGTCTGCCTTTTCCTTCATTTTAGATGCTCCATAATAGCTTCCAAGACCAGAAGCACAAGCATTAACCCCACAGAGACCATACATGAGTATTATAATCTACGATGATGAATCTTTCCATAGATTCTCTTTCTGTGTCATCCATGATAATCCTGATTCTTAGAAAAGATGATATTTGTAATGGAAAACGACTTCTCAGTGTTACAGACATAACTAATGACAAACAGATAATCCCTGTAGATGTAGGCTTTGTATTACGGTAACTTACTGACTTAGGGATCAAAGTGGGATGGAGCAAGTTAGAAAACTGACTAAGGAAGGAGAGTCATCATTTATACATCCAAATGTATAAATATGGTATGGTTTACATAAGGAGGAAGAAAAGGACCACATATCATATGCATGCTTCCAAGCTTTCATTTCTAATTAAAAAAAAATCTTCAATTTTCTTTGATTGCTGCTACCATTCTAGATTTCTTCTAAGCATATCAACGAAACCTTGTCAGCAAGGCAGCAGGCAGGAGGTTTTTAATTCTGAAAACCCACCCTCTCCTACAATCATGTCTCAGAACCTGTACACCTCAGATTGGGTTTTGCTATTACATGGGGTTGACACATATGCAGCTTGCATTTTATCTAAGTTTAGAGCCATCATTCCAGGTTATGCTCTTTCACTCTAAGATAAATAAAATCAAAACCTGAAAGATGTGAGTTTTTCGCCACCTGTTTTTAAGATGCACCTCCTGAGAGAACAGTTCATCCTTATTTTAAATAGAAATCAAAGAAAATTTCTGAAAATTAAGTGAAATAAAGAAATAACATACAATTTTTATGACAGAATCTTGACTTCTCAGTCTGTTTCTAACTGAATCTCATCCCATATTACTCTAAATATATTTTTATTATTTTGCAAACATTTATCATTATTGCTATAACATATGAATACATTCTATGTGTTAAAGGAAATATTACATGAATTTAAAATTATTGATGATTATCAATGTTTTCCATAGGACAAATACTTCAGAAATATTGTTTAGAGTTTGGTAATATTATGTAGTAATGGATATTTTCTTGTCTTGAAAGACAAATTTTAAGATATTTAGATGGTGCTTGCCATTCTGAAAACAAATTTCAGAATGAGCAAATTATAGCATTGGAAGGATAGGTTGATATCATACTCATAATCATGGAGATCAATAATTGGCAACTATATTATATTATATGTCAGGAATTGACCTAGTTTCTTAGATCAAACAAGACATACGGGTCATGTCACCTCGCTCCTAAAGTAGAATGTTATGAGAATGTCTATGTGGTACAACATATCCAGACTATGATTATAGGTGAGCTCAGACCAAGTGAAAAGCTCAAGGAATGGCACTCACATACTTTATCTTGGCCAGAAAAAAAATCACATAAATTTTTGTTGGAGTTTGGAGCATTTATGTTAATCTTAAAGTGTTGGCCAAGACATGTTGCAATGAGAAGAAAAAAATTAAAAGCAGGAAGAACAAGACATTAAGTATGTATAAAACAGAAAAGAATCCTGAGAAGAAAAGCAACAGTAATCTGGGGGTGAGTGATAGAGGGGCAAACAGGATCAAACATGTTGTATATATGCACAAGTGTCATAGCATGCTCTATTAGCATAGAAAAATAATGTATTCTAAAAACATACATATATCTATATATGAGATAGATACATGAATCTATATATGAGAAACGGTTTGGCTTTGGTTCTCTATTGCAAAAGGAATAGCAGATAAGCAGCCTGCTCAATAAAATACTTCACATGCATCTCATCATTGTTTCTGTTGAACCAACCAGATGGGCAGTGGAAAGGAGTGTGGATATTTTCGTGGACAACATCTGTGTTCTCAAAAAGTAATGTCTCAAAGTTACTATCAATTTATAGTCAAATCATCAAATTCATTTCATCTTCCTTTTTATTCTGTTTGTTGTTGTTGTTGTTGTTGTTGTTGTTTTCTTTATTGAGACAGGGTCTCTCTAAGCAGCTCTGGTTGCCATGGAACTCACTTTGTAGACCAAGTTGGCATCAGCCTCCTAAATGTGGCATTAAAAGTATGCACCAGCATGGCCCATCTCATTTTGTCTTCTAATCTAGAAAACAAGCTACTAAATCCTGGAATAAGTGATTCATTCACAAAATTTGACCAAGGAAACACATTGTTTCCTACGAGTCAACAATATACAAAGGACTCATAGTGACTTCTGAATGGCAAATTGACATGATATCCTTAGAGCATAGTAGCTTAATCCATTTAATTCTAAATCCGAACCATTGCTTCAGGTGCTGTAACATGAGGTGAGGGCCATTCTGTAACATGAAGGGGCGGCTTGTTGGGGTTTCTGTCCCACCCGGTTCCCCACAGCTGGCAAGCCATAAAGAAAATCACACAGAGATCTCTATAAGTTATAAAGCTGATTGGCCCATTTGCTCAGGCTGCTTATTAGCTCTTGTAGCTTATATTAACCCATTATTCTGATTTATGTTAGCCATGTGGCTCAGTACCTTTTTCAGTGGGACAGATCACATCCTGCTGCTTCTTTGCTGATCTTAGCAGGAGTGGGAGGAATCAATTTCTGCCAGAATTCTCCTGTTCTCATTGCATCATTTCTAATTCTTGTCTGATTTTCCCGCCTATACTACCTGCCTGGCCAATCAGCGTTTATTTAAAACATGATTGACAGAATACAGACAATTCTCCGACACCAAGGTGCCACAGACATTGTCATGTGAGAGTCATGTGACACATCAGAAACAGACGGGGCCAGAGTTCTGAAGAAAAAAGAAAAATAAAAGTTAAGCCTGTATCTCAGGGCTGCTGCCATTGTAGTGCTTGATTAGAAAACTCTCTGATCAACATTTAAATTATAAATTCTATGTCAATTCCAGTAGAAGTATACAAATTTGAGGACAGAAATTTGCAATCAATGTGCTTTCTGATATGGTATTTGAGAAACACAACAGAAATCTGAAACAAACAAATCAGAGCAAAACTATAATTAAAAACAAGAATTTCAGAAAGGCCTTCAGTGTCTTAGTTTTGATGAAGAGGGGAGGAGGATACACAAACACACACACACAGGGGCTCTCTCTCTCTCTCTCTCTCTCTCTCTCTCTCTCAGAGAGAGAGGAGGGAGATTGGGAGACTGAGATCTGCCTCTTTCTGTTTGACCTTGACAAGTTGCCTAAGCTGAACAGGTTGGAACACTCGTTCTTTTCCCAGTTGTTACAAACACGTAGAACACATTTTCTGAAATGGAAAAGAAATTAGCAGCTTGTTTGGTGCAACATGAACTTTTCTCTGTGTCTTGCTCATTGTTGATAGGACAGGCTCTTTGATAAATCAGTCCTATGTCTCATTTGCCATGCACAGAAAGGAAGTAAAAATGTCAGCTCAGTTCCCATTGCCATTAGAACAAATCAAGTTCTCATCTGCCAAGGTAGTAGTTCACTTTCTCAGATATCTCCTTTCGAGGGTATGAGGTTTGATGACAGATCGCATAAATGCTTCCAACAGCTAGCCACTAAAATAGTGTTGCAGCAGTTGTGGTGATGGGCTGGTTCTTGTGCTGGTGTAGGAGGCTGTGTCCACTGTGCTGGTGTAGGAGGCTGTCCCCTGGGCTGATGTAGGAGGCTGTCCACTGTGCTGGTGTAGGAGGCTTTCCCCTGTGCTGGTATAGGAGGCTGTCCTCTATGCTGGTGTAGGACACTGTCCCCTGTGCTGGTGTAGGAGGCTGTGCCCTGTGCTGGTGTAGGANTAGGAGGCTGTCCTCTATGCTGGTGTAGGACACTGTCCCCTGTGCTGGTGTAGGAGGCTGTGCCCTGTGCTGGTGTAGGAGGCTGTCCCCTGTGCTACTGGAGGATGCTGTCCCCTGCTCTGGTGTAGGAGGCTGTTCCCTGTGTTGGTGTAGGAGGCTGTCCCCTGGGCTGATGTAGGAGGCTGTCCTCTATGCTGGTGTAGGACACTGTCCCCTGTGCTGGTGTAGGAGGCTGTGCCCTGTGCTGGTGTAGGAAGCTGTCCTCTTTGCTACTGGAGGACGCTGTCCCAGGTAATGGTGTAAGAGGCTGTCCCCTGTGCTGGTGTAGCAGGCTGTCCCCTGTGATGTTGTAGGAGGTTGTCCCCTGTGCTGGTGTAGCATGCTGTCCCCTTTGTTACTGGAGGACGCTGTCCCCTGTACTGGTGTAGGAGGTTGTCCTCTGTGCTGGTGTAGGAGGCTCTCCCCTGTGCTGGTGAAGCAAGCTGTCCCCTGTGCTGGTGTAGCAGGTTGTCCCCTGTGCTTGTGTAGGAGGCTGTCTCCTTTGTTACTGGAGGACGCTGGTCCCTGTACTGGGGTAGGAGGCTGTCTCCTTTGTTACTGGAGGATGCTGTCCTCTGTGCTGTTGTAGGAGGCTGTGCCCTGTGCTGGTGTAGGAGGCTGTCCCCTGTGCTACTGGAGGAGGCTGTCCCCTGTGCTGGTGTAGGAGGCTGTCCCCTGTGCTGGTGTAGGAGGCTGTCCCCTGTGCTGGTGTAGGAGGCTCTCCCCTGTGCTGGTGTAGGAGGCTGTCCTATGTGCTGGTGTAGGAGGCTGTCCCCTGTGCTGGTGTAGGAGGCTGTTCCCTGCGCTGGTGTAGGAGGCTGTCCCCTGTGCTGGTGTAGGAGTCTGTGCCCTGTGCTGTTGTAGGAGGCTGTCCCCTGTGCTGGTGTTGGAGGCTGTGCCCTGTGCTGGTGTTGGAGGCTGTCCCCTGTGCTGGTGTAGGAGGCTGTCCCCTGTGCTGGTGTAGGAGGCTGTTCCCTGTGCTGGTGTAGGAGGCTGTCCCCTGTGCTCGTGTAGGAGGCTATGCCCTGTGCTGTTGTAGGAGGCTGTTCTCTCTGTGCTGGTGTGGGAGGCTGTCCCTTGTGCTGGTGTAGCAGGCTGGCCCCTTTGTTACTGGAGGACAGTTTCCCCTGTGCTGGTGTAGGAGGCTGTCCTCTGTGCTGGTGTAGCCAGCTGTCCCCTGTGCTGCTGAGCTTCCCCTCCACAATTTTCAGCACCTTGTGAAAGTTAAAGTTAAACTCAAATTGAGAGAAAGAATTGGTTTATTTTGAAAAGTTTATGTGGAAACTTAATTTTTAAGACTTTTGCTTAGTGAGGAGAGAGAGAGAGAGAGAGAGAGAGAGAGAGAGAGTTGAATGTGCAGATTGCCATATTGCCATCTGTGGAGCAACTAGAGATGAGGGCAGAGTGAAGATCTGCTGAGCAGCAAAAGTTCCAGAACAGTAAGGGCTGTTTTAAGGGCTCAGATATCAGTGGGATGCAGTATGAAGGCAATAGGAAATATCAGAGGAAAATGATCCTCAATAAAGACTGAAGGTCAGCATTTCTTGGGAAAAAATTTTGAAAGTGAATTTGTTCCTTTATGAATTTGCATTTCATGAATAATGCTTTGGAGGTGACCTCATCATGTAATCCAATGCAGAGCTTTGATCCTTAATCATTCTGCTCCGTGTCTCCCAGTACACAGCTTAGTGATAAGAAAAGATGAATTTTCTGTGGCTCTGCCAAAATCATTCTGGGGCTCCTTGGCTAAAAAGCTCTCTGTGGGAAAAATATGGTGTTTGAGCTTGCATGAGCCCAAAAGCTGATGGAACTGGACAGTCATAGCTTTTTATTCTTGTCTGTCTATCTATCTATCTATCTATCTATCTATCTATCTATCTATCTATCTATCTATCTATC
>LOEQ01002744.1:28508-38597 GCA_001685075.1 Bramus lutescens
CTATCTATCTATCTATCTATCTATCTATCTATCTATCTATCTATTTACTTATTTGCTTGTTTGTTTGTTTATCTTGCCTGCACTTGGTGACAGGTGGGGTAGAACATCACAGGAGCTTCACGTGAGTCTCATACCCACCATTCCTATTAGATATAATTTCTATTTGGGCACATCTAAAGCAGACCCTAAATGAAAACTAAGATGTAATTTTTCAAGTGTAAGCTGCCAGGGATCCAGGCATAATGTGTCTGTATTTTATCACCCTTCTCATATTTTTCCATTTGTAAGCTTATGAAATAACTGACAATGTTCTGAACTTTCCTCAGTCATGTTTTAGGCAGGTAGTAGGAGGAACAGGAGGAAATAGTGGATATCTCTAACTTTTGGAGCTTAAATGGGGCTCAGAATTCTGATTGTATATAATCAGTCATAAAATTATATGTGCTTATAGAGTCCATAAAATCTTGACAAGAATATTATTCAATATCAATATTTTTGTCTGATATTCTACCATTTTGCAATCTATTTTTACTATAGTATTTTGTTTACTATGATCTTTTGGAAAATACTATCTTTTAATTATGTGTATGTGTCTATATGCATATGCATTTGTGTATAAATGTCTTCAAAGACCAAAAAAGGACATCTGATCCCCTGGAGCTGGAGTTGGTGGTGGTTATGAGCTGTGTGACTTGGGTGCTCTGCACTGAACTTGGGTCCTTTGCAAGAATGGTACATGCTCTTAGCCACTGAACCATCTCTCCAGCCTCTACTATAGTATTCCTATTGTCAGTATAGAGTACTGGTAGCACTACAAATTCTTGCATGATTGTATATTTTATTTCATTTAATATTTACTTTTCTTCTTTTTTGTAATATATAAAAGGTAGAAAAATGTGATAATGTACTCATCCACTTTCTCACAGGGATTATTACTTAGCTGAGTTCCAGGGATTTTTATCTTTGTTATAAGTCATGGATGACCACCACCACTTTCCAGCATCCTTTGTAATCAAGAGTGGTCCATAACAAAATTTTCTTGGATTGTTTTTTAGTTATATCACAAAGGGCATTGCTTTTCTTTCTTTGGGGTTTTCTTTTTGTTTTGGCATAAACTAGCACAGTCTCTTTTTCCTGGATATTATTGGGTACAGATACTGTTGAAGTGCTATTAAATATTTGGACTTTGCATTTTGTCTTTCTATAACTTTATCTGTACCTTGAACTTAAATAGCCTGATGGTTGCTGTAATTGCCTTACCAGGTGAGTGTCAGCCCTTTGTACTTAGGTGAAATCAGTCATTTTCATTTAAGTTGTCAAATTTATCCCCACAATATGTTTTTGTCTTTGTTTGTTTGGGTTTTTTTTGTTGTTGTTGCTGCTTGGTTTCTAGCTGTCTTCAAATTTACCATAAACCTCTTGTCTCTGCTTCCTGACTGTGGAGATCAGAGGTATATGCCACAGTTCTTGGCAAATGTTTTACTCAAACATTTCCCTGGCTATAGAGTCCATAGTATTGGTGCTATGGATTAAGTGACTTTTCATAATATGTGCTTATCTCATTATTGCCAGTCTTATTAGATAAAGGTTCTGGGGTTCCATCTTAATAAGAATAAATCTTAGATCACATTTTTTTCTCTTTTTCATATTGCATTTAATTGCATCAACTCATGTGGTTTCCATTGTCGGGCCTTTTATTTGCTCTGAGTTTATTTTGATTTTTTTAATACTTAAAATGTGTCTGTACATAGATTATTTGTTGAAACTATTCTGACTGTTCTAAATTATAGATTGTGCCTCAGTGGTATGGTAGATGCTCTCTAGTCATCCTTAGCATGTTCTTTTAAATTTATGCTGTCGAGTGTGAGATAATGCTTCAGCCAGTGCAGTGCTTGCCTCTCATACATGAAGATAGGAGTTTGGTCCCAGAACTCATCTTAAGTTTCCATGTAAAGGATGTGGTGGAAAGATCTTGTGATCCCAGCATTAAGGACAAATGGACAGGTGAATATCTGGGCCTTGGTGGTCAACCAATTTAATTTACCTAGTGATTTCCATACCTTTCAGAGACTGTCTCAAAATTTTGATTAAATAATTAAATAAGAAAAGACAACATTAGAAGCAACAAGTAATATGGAAAATTCATGAAAAAATTTCACACCAATGTTATGCCCTGGCCTCCACAAGCATATGTCCATATGTGCATGTACACCAACATGTATGTATGTACTGCCCTTACACAAAGGCTTCCTTTTTCATCCTCATATTTTGAAAAACTCTGTGTATTGAAATATATTAATTTTGCTCTTTGCCATTAATTTTTTGGTTTGATTCCATTGTGCTGAAAACTTACTTTCTTAACTTTAATTACCTTTTATTATGCAAAATATAAAAAGAGATGTTGAACTAGCAAATTTATTATATACTTGTGTGTAAGCATGCATGAACCCAGAGGGAGAGAGAGAGAGAGAGAGAGAGAGAGACAGAGATTGAGTCACATTTGAATGACAGTCATCACTATGGATCTCTTTAGTACTTAAAGATAGGTGTCTCACACTGAGAAGTTTCACACCTTTTTCTATAATGCTTGGCACCAATGAATCATACAAAATTAGAGTTGAGAAAATAAGAAATAGATTCTTCCTGTGAGCAAGCCCAGGTATGTGTCATACTTCCTCAGTGCTATGGACAGATCTCCAGCAACTTTAAGGAACAAAGTATCATGACTGTGGGCATTTCACCAGAACCATCACATAGTTACATGCCAGGCATAAAAAGAAACAATGGGATCCCAGACAGAGTAGTCTGACAGAATGTGTAAGACTTTGACCAGCCATGCTGGCTGTATGTAACAATGTAGCTTTGCACTGGCCCCTATTAATCCTTAGGCTGTGATGGTTTATAATGGTATTAGTCCAAGAAAAAAAGTGAATAAGACTAGTTACCTCCTCAGCTGTAATGGGCAACTCAGGTCCAAAGTGGTTGCCCTTTTTTGAGTCTGTGTTCCAGGGGCTGTCAGGACCAGGGCATTTCACAGCTGAATCACTTTGACCCAAAGTCATTTGTTCAATAATGGTTGACAAAAGGTAACAGAGACTTTCTACTCTTTGGAAAACAAATGGACCTCTTGACTGTTTTCATAAAGATCGACAGGGACTTAAAATAGCTTGAGGTTAATATTATCAATCTTTCTAAAGGAGATTTTCAGAACATATTCTTTATCCCAGCATTGGATCAATCTCACCAATGGCATATTTTAAAACTATTGTAAAGTAAAGCGACTTATCCTTGAAAAGGTTGGAAATATAAAGATTTTCATTTCTTACATTTTTATTTATTGATATTTTTGTTTTTTAGGACTTTATTTCAGAATACCAGCCTCAGAGATAACTTGTAACACATTGTGATTTGAATGTAGACTGAACTCAATGGCTCTAAGGCCATCAGTCTTTACTTGTGTACAGGGGCTGATTTGGGTGATTACAGAGGTTTGACCCTGTAGTGTGCTCTTGTTGAACTTGGGACTTTAACACAACATGGGCAGGGAAGGAGACAGAGATTCTGCCTAATTTAAAGTTCACTGACTATGTTGAGGGGAAAATAAACAGGGAACGATTTCACACAGATGGATTAATTAAAAGGAGAACTAATAAAATTTAACCTCAATCTTTCAATAAAGTAAATATTGAGAATATTTGAGGAAGTCTACTTTTAAAACTAAAATCTAGTCATCAGGAACAAGACTGGAGAGAACCAAAAAACATGACAGAATAACAATAAAACAAAACAAAACAAAAAACAGATTGCATCATATTGACAACCTCTTCTGGGATGTTGTTAGTTCTGCATACAAAACACCAAAATCTGATTCTCACTTGTCTTATTAACACCCATGTAAAACTGATCCATATACTCTATTGTTCTGAAATCTTTTGGAATAATGAGTTGATTACTTATTTTTTTAAAATAATTTAAGTTAAAATAGAATTATATAAATTTTTCCTTCACTTCTCCTTCATTCAACCCCTCCAATGTTCCCTTTTATTACTTCTCTTCTTTTTCTTTACTTCTTGACAAACATGTAAACACACACACACACATACTCAAACACACATGTCTAAATCAATAATTATATTAAGCTCAATTCATTTATTGCTATTGTATGTATATGATTTCAGGGTTGACCCCTTGTTACTTGATAATCTTATTTGATATTTATACAGAACCATTTATTTTTATAACTAGAAAGTAAGGTCAGATGGTCCTATTTAGAAATAAGTCATTGTATATAATCTCAACTTTCCCTCTTTACATGGCTCACAGTCCCAAATTGCAAATTATTTCCATGTACGTTTGTAGGAGAGTGTGAGCATATGAGTGTATGTGGTAATATGTCTACATAAATATGTGAATCTTCAAGGGTGTGTGTTCACAGTAGATATATGTGATGTAGGAGGGTCATCTGTCTATGTGTTACTTTCATTGGTTAATAAAGAAACTGCCTTGGCCCTTTTGATANTACAATTGGTGTGTTGTTATTTCGGGGTATAAGCTAGCCATGTTGGAGCTGGGCAGGACGAAAAGCAGGCCCGTGCTCCCCCTATCACTACATATATGGGAACTACAGTCACCACATTTGAGTTGCTTTTTGAGCTCAGAAAGGAACCCAAACTCATTGTTTTGTACATTTGATTTCTATTGTGTTTGGCACCAATGAATCATACAAAATTAGAGTTGAGAATTGCTTTGTAGTTTGGAAGACATCATAGTACACCAAAAATTTGAGTAGTTGGACTGGTTTATATGGCATATTGCAATGTGGAATGAGTGAAGGGAATCTCTAGCAGTTACTACATCTCTGGGATGATATTCTCTTGTTCTTGTTTTGACAAGGACAGGTAGGTTAAGAGAGTTCTCCAAACAACAATTCCATTGAAATAAAGATATCATAGATGGAGATTATAACAACAGAGCTGGAAGAGGTCTACTGAAATAGTTTTGCTCCTTCTCAAGGAAAAGTCTTCATATAACAGATGGAGACCACAACAGAAAATCATAACCAATCAATATGGAGAGTGTGAAGCCCAGTCTCAATGGATACACTCACAAAACACTATCATACTTAAGGCTCTTGGAATATTGCTGAAGAAGAGGTAGAAAGGTTTCAAGAAAGACACAAAGATCACACCAATCAACATGCCAAAGTAGATAGGGAAAAGCCCATTGGCCTCAACCATACACAACGAGCTACAGGCAAGACTATAAACCTGGGAGCTGGAGACATAGTTCTTTCCAGACTTGGAAAGTTGCTAGAGAGTCAGCCTGAAAACATGTGCAAGTAATATTATATAGACCCAACAGGTTATATTTAGGGATATATATGTAGATACAAATGCATATATACCTACATTAACAATTATTGAAAAAAGAGGAATGAATTTGAAAGAGATGTATTTATGGGAAGGTTTGGGGGGAGGAAGTATAGGAAGGAAGAAATGTTATAATTAAAGTAGATTAACAAAATAAACAAAATTAAAATAATTTAATATATACATTTTAGAAAAGAATGTAAAACTGGTGAAAATTTTGATAATATATTTTACGCTTGATAAGGAATGGAACTATCTTATATACACAAATTTTTGGATACATATATCTGTGTCTAAAAAAAATACAGTCAGAGGAAATGTTCTTACAAATGTGAGACCAATTCTCAGGAAAATTTCAAAACATCAATCTACCTATACCTATAGATTGTCAATTCCCAAGCAGCCAACCCTGAAAAACATACAAATAATATTATATAGACTCAACAAGTTTTATTTAGCAATATGTATATGCATGTATAGACATACAAAAACAATAAATAAGAAAGAGGAATGAATGTGAAAGGTGGCAAATTGAATCACAGTGGAAATGTCATTTAATATAAATTTATTTTAATAGCTGGAGCATTATACATAAAGTGCTGTTCTGAGCGAAAAGGGGTCATTTATAATTATAGTACTTCGTGACTTTTATGGGAAAAGCTTTTTGAAATGATGTTATCCAATTTGGATATTAAATTAAGGTCCTCTT
This sequence comes from Bramus lutescens, assembly GCA_001685075.1. NCBI lineage: Eukaryota > Metazoa > Chordata > Mammalia > Rodentia > Cricetidae > Bramus > Bramus lutescens. Next base: position 34,587 of record LOEQ01002744.1, read on the forward strand.
TTCAAATCCCTACATGTTTTTCTCTTTTCCTTACCACTGGCAGCACCTACAATTGTACACTGTATATACTAAGGCCAACTGGTAGGGTTTGTATTTGTTTGTTTTTCTTTTGTCAAAATGCTGGGGTTTTTGTAACATCAATATGAGAAAGTAAGTTGATTTTTCCCTGCTTCAACTCCATAGGTGTAAGAAGTTCTTTTAGTATTTTTTTTTATTTACAATTCTACCTGATGTTTACCGTTTCCTAGCTTTTTAAACTTGAACTTTTCTGAGACTTGATTTTCTCATCTGCAGATGAGGTAATTGAGTACACTAGTCTCTAAAACCACACTTAATATTTAAAATAAGTTAGACATAGAGTTTAAGGTTGTGGAGACTAGGGCAATGAGAATCATTCACAGTTTAGTTGGGATAACAACACCAGAGCCTGTGCTGCAGAGAAGGTAGAGACAAGGTAAAGAGAGCACATCTGAGCGCCAAGGCCAGTGTAGTCATCATTACATAATATTCCCTTGATGCCAGGTGGTGCACTGTTTGTGAGGAATTGCACATTTTAAACTCTACATAGAACTTAGGGTTCATGAAATTTGTGGTCTAAAAAAAATGAGAATATATTGTTGACTCGAGAATCCTCCTGTGTTTCGACTCTTCATAGAATGAGCTAATAACTTCTATTTCTTTTTTTATTTTGAAAGGAGTTTTACAAATACTAAGACCTATCGATCAAGATGACTCCTGACCAAGTATGGTGTTTCCTTTACAACTGTACTCCTCAAAGAAGGATGTTCAACTTCAGCCTCCTCCCTACAGCCTTTGAGAATGAAAAATGCACCATTTCCTACTGGTGAATTAGCAAAGAACTCTGCATTTCTGTTTTAGATCTCAGAGTCCATGGTAAGCATCAGTTTTAAATTTCAATCTCACAAACAACAGGGATTTGGAAGGAGCTTGTTGGACTCTTGAGTACTTCAGTCCCAGTGTAACTTCTATTTGATAGAGAATGCAACCTTTCTGTGGCTTGAACGTTTTTCAATATTTTTTAAAAAAATGTTTCAGCCAAGATTATATTTTGTTTTCTGTATCTCTGCCAGAAAAACCATTGGGTGCTCATGATACTTTGATATCAGTTTCTATATTCTCCCAAATAAGACTTTATGAACAGAATACCTTGCAATTGTGTGCTCCCTCTAAACATACATTGTTCTTACCCAAAGAAGACCCTCTCTTATCCAGAAAGAGAAAGTTAAGTCAGTACCAATTCTCTAAACCCAAGTAGCAAGTAGTATTTGTTATGTATATTTAAAGGAGAGTCAGTGAGCAGTGTTGTTTACCATCTCCATATAGGTATTTTAAGGAATGTGTACATAAAACAAATGCAGCTGGATAAAAAAAAAAGGCTATGCTTTTTAGTCTCTGGCAGTAATCTTGAAATGAAGCTTGAAAAGCAGCATAATTCATTGTTGGTTCAGTAGGTATAGTCACTAGCGATTTCACTTTACTTGAGATCTGCATTGTGACTCAAAATTTCATATAACAAAGTTTAGCTTTCACACAGAGGAGCAATTTGTTCATATATAAATCATCTTGGAAATGTCATTTTTTTGGCAATGCAATGACTTTAGTTTTTTCATTATATTTAGTTAGAAAGATGGGCAGAAGGAAATACTGTTGTGGGACAATGGTCTGTACCCTGTCACTCATAATTTAAATAAACACTGGTTGGCCTGGAGCCAGGCAGAAAGTATAGGCAGGACAACCTGGTAAGAAGTAAAGGCAGGGAAATGAGAATTCTGGAAAGAGGGAAGTTTCAGTCTGCAGTCATCACCCAGAAACAGAGGAAGCCAGATGCAGGATGAGCAAGATGTGACTGCCTTGTTGAAAAAGGTACCAAGCCATATGGCTAATAATACAAGAATTATGGGCTAATATGAGTTATAAGAGTTAATAAGAAGCCTGAGATACTAGGCCAATCAGTTTATAAGTAATGAAGATCTCCGTGTGATTTCTTTGGGACTGAACGACTGTGGGAAGTGGGCAGGACAGAAATCTTAGACATCAGAATGGGGTGCCAACATGTAACTGACTAAATCCACTTAGAAGTTTGAGAGAGCTTGGGAAGTTATTCTAGATAGAAAAGAATAGAGTTAAGCATGGCTTCTTGAGAGCAGCTCTTTTTCAGATGGGCTCTACTTGCTTGAGGCAAGTGCTTTCATTTAAGAGGGGCTTCCCGACTCAACTTTAGCTGCAAAACCTTGCAGCTCTTTTAAGAGGTCCTACCACGAAACACTTAAATGATGTTGATGAAAAGCTGACCGCATACTTTTTGGTGGTGGCAGGGACTTTGAAACACCATAGAGTTGTGGCATTAAACATGGCTCCAGCCAGTACCTCTGCCATGAGGCTAAACTCTCAGAAAAAAGCTAAAGAATGTGCTGGATCCAGCTGTCAAAGCCACAGCTTTAATCATAGCCATATCATTTAGCAAATTAAGGACTCACGTGGTCAAAAAAGACAGATATACAATAAAGGTATATTCAAAGATGAAGAAAACCTGGAAATGGTTTACTGTGTGTTTAAAAATACTTGTAGGCTTGGGAGAAAAAAAGGATAAAGTCCTTAAAAAAAGAAAAAAAAAGAGAGTAGCACATCTTTAATCCCAAAATTTGGGAGGCAGAATCAGACAGGTCTCTGTGAGTTCAAGGTGTGGTGGCATGCCCCTTAATCCCAACACTTGGGAGGCAGAGGCAGACAAATCCCTCTGTGAGTTCAAGGACAACCTGGTCTACAGAGAGAATTCCAGGATGGCCAAAAGATGCACAGAGAAACCCTGTCTCAAAAAAGCTAAAAATTAAAAATAAAAGAAATAGAGGTTAAATTAAAGCCACATAAAGATGAAAAATACACAGAGAGTCTAGATACTGTATGTTACCATGTTGTCTTTAAATTGTTTGATGACTGAGGAAGGAGCTAAAGCTGCTAAAAGACATTTTATTATAAATGCTGCTTGATTAATCACACACACACACACACACACACACACACACACACACANTAAAATTTAAGTCAAAAGATATGTTACTTTGGAGAAGAGGTTTTGCTTTTGTTTAGACAGGAAATGAGAGACTGTGGATTTATTCTGCATTAAAGAAGATCAGGTTTGACCAAGGAAGACTCCCTGAGAAATCTCCAATAGGAGGAATGGCCCAGATGTCTGTGTTCTACATCCAAAACAGTTGAAAGACTGCTGCCTGAAATGATTAAGCCTCACAAGACACTCCAGTCCAGACTCAATCATAATTCTAAATTTTCTTTAGGTCCCCATAAGATTATCAGCACCCCCAATCAGCAGGACGTAACCTAGAAAACTATGCCCACATTTCCCTCCCCCAAAAAAGATTGTTTCGAATGTTGATTACAAGCTGTTATGGATAATGGTCAGTAGAAAAACTAAACAAAGGATATTTGATTCAGAGTTCTTGTTTAAAAAAATGAGGATAAGTGTTGTGGGAAAATGATCTGTACCCTGTCACTTGTATTCTATATAAATGTTGATTGGCCAATAGCCAGGCAGGAAGTATAGGCAGGACGACCAGGCAGGCAGTAGAGGCCGGGAAATGAATATTCTAGGAAGAGGAAAGTTTCAGCCTACAGTAGTCACCCAGAGGAATCCAGACACAGAACAAGCAAGATGTGACTGCCTCGCTGAAAAAGGTACCGAGCTACATGGCTAACACATACAAGAATTATGAACTAATATAAGTTATAAGAGTTAATAAGATGCCTTGAGATACTAGGCCAATCAGTTTATAATTAATGCAGAACTCTGTGTGATTTCTTTTGGACTTAACAGCTACAGGAACCAGGCAGGACAGAAATCTTGGACAACAAATGCTCAATAGTCAATTGCTTGAATGCATTCAAGGAAGTATAGCAGCATTATTTGTAATAGCCAGAACTTGGAAACAACCCAGATGCCTCTCAATGGAAGAATGGATAAAGAAAGTGTGGAAT
>LOEQ01002744.1:39172-65799 GCA_001685075.1 Bramus lutescens
ACAGGGCAGGGAACCCTGACTGCTCTTTGGACTGGAGAGGGAGGGGGAAAGGGAATGGGGGAGGGGTGGAAAATGGGAGGAGGGGCAGAGGTGGAAATTTTTAATAATAATAATGAAAAAAAAGAATGCTGGTGTCTTGGAAATAAATGCACCAGTTCATCACACTCAAAATATTTCAAATGAAAAATGAAAACAAAAGTAATTTGATAACCCCCATATTATATAAATTCTTATGCATTAAAATTTTGTATCCACACTTCGTCTTTCTTAAATTAGATTTTGGTTGACGTCACTCATCAAAACAGCCCTTATACATATGTGCTAACACACACACACACACACACACACACAGACACACACACATGTGCTGGTTTTAAGTTTAGTCAGTTAAGGTTACTATTCTTTTCATAAAAAATCATGACCAAAAAGCAAGTTAGGGAGGGAAAGTTTTATTTGACTTTGATATCATAGCTCATTATTGAAGGAAGTTGGAACAGGGACTCGAATGTGCCAGGAACTGCTGCATGGAGGCAGGAACTGATGAAGAGGCCCTAGAGGAATGCTGCTTCCTGGCTTGCTATCCATGATTTGCTTAGCCTGCTTTGTTATGGAACACAGGACCACCAGGCCAGGAATGGCTCCAGCCACCATCGCTGCTATTCTTGGTGGTCATCACACTGAGCTCTCAACACTCCATAGCTTTTCCTCTAGTTTGTGTCAAGCTGAAATAAACTAAGAAGCACAGTATATATTAATATATAGCCCAGGTTATTCTCTAATTAGTTATTCAACTGAGGCTACCTTTAAATTGATTCTCCTATCTTCACTGCCTGAGTGCTAGAATTGCAAGCATATATACCATATCTAGTTGTTTGATGTAGTGAAGGAAGGGCTTCATGCACGTTGAAGAAGCTGTCTACCAATTAACCTTCCCAGAATTACATATTTGTTAAAGAAATTGTCCAACTGATATCATATATTAATCAACCTTTATTACTATGAAATAAATACATAAAGTAACATAATACATAATGGATTATAAAATTTTCTTCAAGTATCTTAAAGCTTCAAAAATTAATATTTAGGGAATATGTGGTTATTACAGAAATTTTTATAAGATAGTTGATCAAAGCATACCAGTGATAAAATTGTTGAAAATATTATTTTTTCAATAAAGAATTATGTTGTCTGTGATACATCATTTAATTTGTGATAGCATTAAGTAGTAGTCATAGTCTTCTTTATTATTCTGAAGTAATTTTTCAGGGATTTTTTATTCTTTCCCATTGAGAAGTGGAGGTTATTTATACCACCCTTTATATGGGCAGGATCAGAGTCTGCATTCATGATCAAATGTAAACATAATATATGCAATTTACATCTTAAATTAGTCTACTTAACGTGGAACTTTAAATCACTCCTATCATAGAAGAAAAATATACCAGAGTAAACTTCTGAATGATTGAAGACAGTGAAAAAAGACATGTCTTGGTGACAAAGAGGGTGAGCTCAGTCTGTCAGTCTCCAAACTGAGCTCAAATGTAGCCATGACTATGAATAAATGAACCCAGTAGAAGAGTTCCACACAGAATCATTCAAAATAAGCATTTGTATTATTTTTTTGAACCTCAAGATTTGGAGAACAATATATAGAGAGATACATATATATGTGTATATATGTACATGTTTATGTATATATATATATATTCTATAAGTTACAGGATTTATTGAAAAAATCATGTAATTTCCATTTGCATGGTTATTGCAAAGTGGTAGTAATCCTGGAGAATTATGTCAGATTGATACCAGTGAAACTGGAAGCACTGTCCCAGAATATAAAATAATAGAAATGGGTTAATTCATTCTCTAAGAGCTTGCTAGGAATATGCTATAGTGATTGGCCAAGCAGTGATTTAAATAATATAGTTTATTATTTAAATAAATACATGTGTGATTATTTTGGGACTGGGCAGCCAGGAAACAAATAAGCAGCCTCACACTACACTCTAAGGAAGAGCAAACACATTTCTAAAGTAGGAATTATAGAAAAGTGGCACATGGTTATTCCAGTGGATGGAGGGAGGCTTGAGGGATGATGTCTATTTGGAATTGGAAATGATGGATATTGAAGTGGAAGAAGTATCACAGTATGTGTTTCATTGAAAGATTTCCTTTGTGTCTTTGAGAGCGCACGTTGGAAGACCTGGAAGAATAATGGTTGTCATTCTTGTGGTGATGTCACAGGAACTAGAGAGTCTCTAACTGGTGTTGTATGGAGTCAAAAAATACAAAAACAAACAAACAAACTGGAGGGTATCTGATTTGGGGTAGGTTTCTAGAAGATGCAGGATCCAAAGGTGCTCTTTAATGTTCATACCAGTGGATAAACGAAAGAGCAACAAGGTAAAGAAAGCAAAGGAAAAATAAGATTTGCTTCTAGGGAATTCTGAGAGAGTACTTACTGTCACAGGAAAAGTAAAGAACAAATAAAGAGAACCAAGAGGCAAAAGGGAAGTTAAGTTGTCTCCCAGAAGATCTGGAGGATAGATACATAGGTTTTAGCTTCATAATCCAGGCAATGATGGTAGTTATTTGCTTAACAGACAACAGGAAAAATGACTTTATTTATATTTCTACCATAATTCAAAAAACTAGTTTTTGCATATTTTCTTTAAGAGAACATATGGTCTATTGATGTAGGAGGGTCATCTGTCTATGTGTTAACTTTCATTGGTTAANCGGGGTATAAGCTAGCCGTGCGGGAGCAGGGCCAAACGAAAAGCAGGCCTGCTCCCCCAATCACTACAGTCTATGACTTTAAAAATATGAATATATAGTATATAGTAAGTTCCCAACATTAAATGCAAATGTGTTCACCACACAAACACACAATCACAAAATCACACACACAGTTTTTCTTTTTTAAGCAATTGGTTTTCTCCTGTGTCTGTAAACAAGTCATCAAACAAGATTAACTCAGGGAAGTTACAACAAAATAAAAATAGATTATCTAAAGTACAAAAGAAGGCATGGTTATGGGGAAATGGCTAAGTGGGACCACAGGATGTCTCAGACAGACAATGGACTTGACAAATAACTAAGAAAAGGCAAGAAGTAACCAACACGTCACTGTGTCTATAGCGACTAAGTGAAACTCTAGAAAGGCCAGAATAATGACTGCTCCAAAGTAGAAAGAGGAGCTGATGCTTTGTGCTTTTTCTCTTTGCTTTAATTTCTTTGTAAAGTCTGAACTCTCCAAGATTAATACTAGAAGAAATAGTCTCATGTTCTGACTTTTTGTTAGGTCTTCAATAATGAAGATATTTTCCTTTATAAAAAATATATTTGAAAGCTGTAAAATATCATTTTTAAGAGAACTCATTTCCTTGCTTTTGCAAAGTGACAAAAGGCTCCTTTTGGATTGCTTGTCTGAAAATTAAAAGATCACGGAGTTGAAAGTAACCTTAAAAGGTTACTTTGAGCATCTAAACAGACTAGGCACCCACAAAGCCAGTACATGCAGTAGAATCAAAACCCAGTGCCATTGTCCTTGGGTTCTCAGTCAGCCCTCATTGTCAGCCACATTCCCAAAGTCTGGTTTGATCACATGCTCCGAGACCTAGATGGAGGGGGGGAGGACCTTGTACTTCCCATAGGGCAGCAAACCCTTACTGCTCTTTGGACTGTAGAGGGAGGGGAGGAAGAGCAGAGGAGGGGGAGGGAAATGGGAGGAGGTGGAAATTTAAAAGAATAAATAAATAAGATAAAATAATCTTATCGTTAATGTAAAAAAAAAAAAGGTTACTTTGACTCCAAAATCAGCAATAAGGAATGCCTTATTTTCAGCTTACGTTTCTTTCTTAGTGGAATACATTTGCATCCAGCAGTTGAACTGTGGCCTGTACCAGACACTACTTAAGACATTTAATAATCACCATTGCTCTGCAAAGAAGATACATCATTCAAGTTTATTTTCGTAAAGTCACTAAGGATAAGATAGTCACTGTTGTTAACTCAGCTGAGATTTGACACAAAGGCCCCTCCAACTGTCCCACCACCACCAAATGAGTGACCATGGTTGCTTTGTGCCATCCCAAACTTCTAATTCCACATACTACCATAGTTTTCCTCCTCGCATTTATCCCAGCCCCCAGGCCAGGTCTGGACTCCAAATCCCAGCAGGGTAATTACTCCCCGGGGTAATTAAGTGATCTCCAGAAAGAGGAACTCCCAGTCTCCCTTTCTTCCTCCCAGGGGTCGCATTTTCATGGCTTCCCTGTTTCTCCCTCGGGGCCACCACCTGAGAGTGCAGGACTCCCATTAAACCTGTATATTTCTTAATTTTTCTTGTATTGATTTGGCTTCATTGGGAAATTTTGCATAGGCAGGTAGCTGGTGTTAGGAATTATTCCTAACAATGGCTATGCTCATAGATCAGTACCCCACAAAGATCTAATCAAAGAAGCTTCCTTTTGCAGTAGATGGGAATTAAAACAGAGATGTACACTGGATAATGTGAAGATAGTGGGAAACTTAGTGACAGACCCATTTTTTTAATGGGTTGCCTTCATAAAACTTGGTTTTCTTCACTTTGACTTCTACCATCGCCAATCATTTTTTAAATTAAATTTTTATTTATTCTACATCCTTACTCCAGTTTCCCTTCCCCCATCTCCTCCTGTACCTCCTGCCCACCACCCCCTCTGCCCTCTCCATCCACTCCTCCTCTCTTTTTATTCAGAAAGGTCAGGCCTCCCACCGGTGTCAAGAAAGCATGGCATATCGAGTTGAGGCAGGTTAATACAAATTCTCCCTTTGTATTAAGGCTGGGTGAGCCAACCCACTATGGAGAATAGATTCCCAAAAGCCAGCCCAAGTGTTGGGACAGACCCTGATTCCACTGTTACATGTGCCGCAAGAGACCACACTACACAACTGTAACATTTACGCAGAGGTCTAGGTGAATCGCACACAGGGGGGCACCATCTCCAATCTTAAAACATCTTACTTTACTTTACAATATTAGTCTTAACTCTGAATGGGTTCTGAGATGTTAACATTCGGTTCTGTTTTCTTAAAGTTTTAGCTCAGTGGTTTTTGTTTGTTTTTGTTTTCCTGATTTATTTTTGTGATTATAATTAACAATGTGTTCTCTTTCCTCCTTCCAAATTCCCCCATATATCCTTCTTTTCTGTATTTCAATTCATGACCTCTTTTTAATTGTATATATTTTCATAAATATATTTATGTATGTGTATATATATATATGTATTCCTATATACAATCAGGCTTAGTTGTCTTTAGGCTGACTATGTAGTCTGGGTTGATCATGTGGTATTAGATAACTTATTAGTGTACTCTTCCCTGGGGAGGTCCATATGATGAAAACCCCAACATCAACGTTTTTATTTTATTTAAAAAGATGTATAGCTTTCTGTAGTTTAAATTTATGACATACTGCCATCAACTGATCCGCTTCCATGTTAATCATATGATCCAATTAGGGTCATCAACTATTACTTCAGTCTATGTATGTGATCTGTATTTCTCCATTTTTCTGTATATACCTCTCATTACATGCACATTCCAAACTGTGGATCTGTCTCATGAACTATGGAACACAATTGGTCATGTCATGTCATAGATGGTCAATATAAATCATTTGGTTAATTGTTGTTAGCTGCTTTCCCATCTTTCCTCAGTAAAGAGCTCTCCAATCTCTTGTATGCAGAAAAAATCATGATGTATTTATTATGAAATAGGATATGCAGGACAGTTGCTTATTTTCTTTGCTGTAATTGCTGCATACCTCAGTGTGGATTTTATGTATGTTCTTATTTCTTTCACATGGTATAAAGAAAGCAACTTTAGATTCCAAGATTAAAACTGACAATTCAAGATTTTCTTCCTTCTGAAAATCAGCAACAATCTCAGTGATTATAAATTCTCAAATCTTACCCTTTATCCCTTGTTCCATGAAGGAGACTTGGGTGCTCATTCTAAATAGCTTTTATTTAGATTCATTAGAACTTTTCTCTTAGGCTTGTTTGTCAATACATATTCTAGGCAGAATGGGCGACAGCTAATCCCTGATTTCCTAGAATGGATAAAGGTATCCTTGTGTTTTCTTTCTCTAAAAAATGTTTATATAAATTTATTCCCAGTTTAATTTGTAATGTGAGAATCTAATTTCCAGTCATTTTTTTATCACCAGTGTAGATAAACAGCAGTGGGTAAGATATAAACAGACATGACAGTCCTGTGGATTTTATTAAAACATTTTTATTATTTCTTTTTTCCCCATAGATTTTCATTAAATCCCTAGAACCATACTGAAACATATTAAACAAATAAATGTAGGCTACTGTGATAAAAAGAAAGAAGAATTACCTCAATAAACCATAGACTTCTAAAACAGAAAAGTGTGTGATTTCTGTTCTTTTACTGTGTCTTACAGATAATTTCCATATGAGCAAAGCAAAACAATAATCTTCATTGGACAATCAATACAAGATTGTGTTTATTAGCAGGTTTCAATTTTGGAACCAAGTTAATTGCCCACACAGGACATTCTGATATGGCAGGAGAACATCGTGAGTCAGAGCTTAACTTTACGGGTTCTCCTTTCCACTCAAAAAGGGGACTTGTGGTGGTCTTTCATTTAAGTACATGAAGACACTGTGTGGACAATGAGAAATGGTTTGCTTACACTGCAATAGTAATAATGAATGATGAGAGAGAGAGAGAGAGAGAGAGAGAGAGAGCCTCTCCCTCTCTCTCTCTTTCCTTCCCTCCTTCCCTAAAGTATCTTCTCAAACCAGAAAAGGATGAGATGACTAAGGAAAACATTTCAGCCCATTGAACAAAATTAATATGTATTTTTATCACCCTCAATTTCTAACAGATTGCAAGAAATGAGTGCATGAAAAGTCATTGCATCTTCAAAGAACAGAGAAAAGCAATAGTAGGCCCAGTGAATTATTAGACATGGTTGAATAGAACTGATTTTTATAAAGCCTTTAATATCGTCTTCTATGTTGCAAGATTTCTAGTACATTCTATAAATGTAATGCATGAGCTGAGCCAAGATGATCTACCCAAGAAAATATTATAAGGTACAGGGCAAAGAATAATTATACTCTTTTCAAAGTGAGTTTTGAGTAAACACATATTGTCTGGTATGAAAGTTAAAAAACAACATATAAAGTGCTGTTTTACTGAGGAACTTCTGTAGGTGATACTAGAATCTGTTCCTATAACAATGCATTTCTCAAGTAAGTATCATGTAGATAAGTTGATACTCTTAGCTTCCTCAAAGATAATGAATTTTTGGCACATTTTGAATAAAAATGATGAATTCTTTCAGTTGTGGCAAATTTGTCAGGATCTTCACCAGCCCTCATCCCATCCTATCTCCAACTGGCCTCTTGGATCTCACTGTTTCTTATACATATAAGCAGAATTTACTCTCGATGTTAAACCCCAAGGATCTTAGGGAAGGCCTATTTTGTTTTGTGTTTTTCTTTTTTTCCTGGTTTGTCTAAATGAAAGTCTAACTGCATGGCTGTGGCTCATTTCCAGGTTTGGTGCTATGGGCTTCTTTTCACTATTGCCGGCATATTTCAGAAGACAATTTTGATCACAGATGTACTCCCTTGCTAAAGTAGAACACATAAATAATTTTGGATAATCTGATATCCTAAAATAGACTCTCCTGTTGAGCTGCTAATTTTATCATAAGCATGTCATTAACATTCTCCATATAATCCACTGCACAGTCTTGCCTACCTGGTGCAATTATTCTTCTCTATTTATTTTTGAGATTGTAATTTAATTACATTTTCCTTCCCTTTCCTTCCTCCAAATCCTCCCATATAGCACCCACACCTAGATCTTTTACAAATCCGTTGCCTCTTGTTTCATTAATTGTAATTGCATATGTATATGTATTTGAATTGTGCACACGTGCGTGCGCGCGTACACACACACACACACACACACACACACACACACACAGATGACCTGAGATTTGCTACTGCTTCAGTCTCCTGTTTACAAGTTCATAGAGCAAGGTCTTTGGTTAGTTGTGCTGTGCACTTAGATTCCTGGCTCCACAAAAGTTTAGGTATAGTGTAGTCATTGTCAGAGAAGGCAGAAGTTGGGGCCATGCTTGTTAGCAACACACTCTCTTCCTCTTTAATTAACCAAGATTTATTCTCAGTTTTGCCAATGAAAATAAAGTACTTTTTTCAATTTTGTTTAATGTTACTCTGCCCTTGGGAGAATAAAAACAAATGATGCTATGTCAAGTAATACAGGAAAAGGAGAAGATGTTTAGTGTATTGAGCCAACAGCCAGTCTTTCTTTTTATTTAATCTATGTGTCTTTTGTGTCATGTACCTTGATCCCATTCATTTTCCCATTCTTTTGCATCTGCCCTCTGCCCCTGTACCCCCTCAAATAAAACCAAATTTAAAAGAATAAAGAAATTCATTTTAAGAGAGGAAAAAAAATTAAAAATCTTCTCATGGAAGCTGCAGTGTGAGACACCGAGTCATGCTGTAACACCTTTGTCTATGTATCTTTACTTACAAGTGTTCATTACAAAAGCATTGGTTGGTTCAAGGTTTCTAGTTTCTACTACATTATTGATGGAGTCTTTTTATAACTAGGGAATAAAGGGAAATATTGTCTGTTGTCTCCAGCACTCCATGGCCCATGAGACTGTTTGACAGAGATCCTTCATCCATACATTGTTCTTGAGCATGTTATATGTGTGAAGGTTGACACATCTTTCAATGGGCACTCTGGCTGGACATTTTCATGAACACCACCTTATAAATAACAGCTCTATGAATCTTAAAACTATTTAGGTGAGATCCTAACGTCATTCTGAGGGAAAAATGGTGGCCTTGGTCTCCTGTCACGACTCTGTTGCTTGTCTTAATAAAGCCCATAATAATGTTTTATTTTCTAGACCTGAACTGAAAAATATTGGGTATTCTCTTACTCAGGAAATCTGGCAGCATTAACTGCTGAAGTCCTTACTGTAACACAATTTAAGGACAAAAGTTCATTGTGTTAAATAGAAAAGACTGAGCTTTAAGCTTTGAGAGATTCTTAGTATGTTGTAAGACTATTTTCTGGTCAACTAAACACTGTGTCTTCTGAGAGAGACCAAAGTTTGTTTCCAGCTATGTCTTGACACATTTATGTAATTTAGACACATAGCATGCCTTTTTTTTCAGCTGTTAACTTATTTCAGCTGCCCCTTCTTCTGTCCCATCTTCTATAGTTTCTTATGACTCTTAAGGGTTGCTCCTATTTTCAGTTTCTGAAGTCAGCAATTCCCGAGGCAATGTAACCTGTACTCCTGGCTTAAACTTTGAAGGCCCTGAAGGGCACATAAGAAGGGCAGCAACAACTACAAACAGTGGTCTTTGCTTCTTTATCAGTTGGTATTCTGTTCAAATGCTGACATGTCAGGAAGTGTCTATATTTTTTTGAACAGAACTCTCCTGTTAGAATAATTACACACTACCTTATAACTGACACATTCCATTTGGAATTGTGTAATACATTTTAAAAAATGAACTTAGTATATGACACAGTATTTTTTTATAATAATTCTACTTTAAGCATTATTTTTGTCATTTAAGACTTCATTTGGTTGCTTTCTTCCACTTTGATAAGCACTCTAGGTTCTAGTGTCCTGATGTATAAAATCTGAGAAGAGAAGTCTCATCTATTGTGTACTTCATCTCTTCTGTCTATTTGCTTCTTTTGCAGTGTAGAAGCTCTCAATTCCAGGCTGTCCCAAGATTTCCTTGGCCCCTTTCTTGGACTTGTCTATTGGAGTAGGAGGTTCTTCTGTTTGTGTGTTGTTTTCATTGGTTGAATAAAGAAACTGCCTTGGTCCTTAGGTGGACAGAGAAGACAGAACAGAATTCTGGGAAGAAGGGCAGTGTGGCAGATGCCATGATTCTCCTGCCCAAGACGGACCCTAGTTAGACTCATGCCAGTAAGCCACAGTCAAGTGGCAATACACATTTATGGAAATGAGTTAATCAAGATGTGAGAGTTAGCCAATAAGAGGCTAGAGCTAATGGCCAGGCAGTAATTTAATAATACAAATTCTGTGTCATTATTTTGGGGGTTAAGCTAACCAGGTAGCAGGGACACAGCCCATTCTCCTTCTACTATTACAGTCTATAATGAGCAAATAGATCCTTGAGTAGGAATAATTATGGATCATGGGTCCTTCTTAAATGAGATGATTTGTTGCTATCCTCAGTAGGGACTGAGTATCCATATTGTGTGTGTAATATCAAAAGTATGAAAATTTTTATTTTCATAGGTTTTATTTCTATCGTTTTTATTATTGTTTTAAATATATGAGCTACATATATTTCTCCTCTTTTCCTCCCCCCTCCCCTTCTACCCTCCTGCATGGTCCCCATACTCCCATTTTACTCAGGAGATCCTGTCTTTTTCTACTTCCCATATAAATTAGATCCATGTATGTCTCTCTTAGGATCTTCTTTGTTGTCTAGGTTCTCTGGGATTATGAATTGTAGGCTAGTTTTTCTTTGCTTTATGTCTAAAAGCCATGTGTGAGTGAATACATATATTTGTCTTTCTGGGTCTGGGTTACCTCATTCAATATAATGTTTTCTAGATCCATCCATTTGTCTGAAAATTTTAAGATGTCATTATTTTTTCCCTTTGTGTAGAATTCCATTGTGTAAATATACCACATCTTCTTTATCCATTCTTTGGTCGAGGAGCATTTAGGTTGTTTCCAGGTTCTGGCTATGGTAAATAATTCTGCTATGAACATAGTTGAGCACATGACCTTGTGGTATGACTGAGCATCCTTTGATTATATACCCAAAAGTGGTATTGCTGGGTCTTGAGGAAGGTTGCTTCATAATTTTCTGAGAAATTGTCATACTGACTTCCAAAGTGGCTGTAGCAGTTTGTACTTCCACAAGCAACGGAGGAACGTTCCCTTTATCCTGCTTCCTCTCCAATATAAGCTGTCATCAGTGTTTTTAAACTTGATCTTTATGACATGTATAAGATGGTAACTCGGAGTTATTTTGGATTGCATTTTTCTGATGGCTAAGGGTGTTGAACATTTCCTTAAGTGTCTTTCAGCCATTTTAGATTCTTCTGATGAAAATTCTGTTTAGATCTGTACTCCATTTTTTTAACTGGATTATTTGTTCTTTTGAGGACCAATTTCTTGAGTTCTTTACATGTTTTGGACTTCAGCCTTCTGTCTGATGTGGGGTTGGTGAAGATCTTTTCCGAGTCTATAGGCTCTCATTTTGTTTGCTTGACTGTGTTCTTTGTTTCACAGAAGCTTCTCAGTTTCAGCAGGTCCCATTTATTAATCATTGCTTTCAGTGTCTGTGATACTGACGTTATAATTAGGAAGTGGTCTCCTGTGCCAATGAGTTCAAGTGTACTTCCCACTTTTTCTTTATGAGGTTCAGTGTGGTTGGTTTTATGTTGAGTCTTTGATCCATTGGAACTTAAATTTTATGCCTGACAATAAATATGGACCTATTTTCATGTTGACATCCATGTTGATATCCAGTTATGCCAGCACTACTTGTTAAATATGCTTCCTTTTTTCCATTTTGCGTTTTTAGCTTCTTTGACAAAATTTAGGCACTCATAGATGTGTGGATTGATATCTGGATCTTTCATTTTGTTTCATTGGTTCTCCTGTCTGTTTTTATGCTAATGTCATGGTATTTTCAGTACTGTAGCTCCTTAGTAGAGTTTGAAGTCATGGACTATGATGTCTTCAGAAGTTCCTTTATTGTACAGGAGTATTTGGGCTATCCTGGTTTTTTTTTGATTTTCCTATCTGCAACCTCAGATATGACAAAGCAAAACAAAGTACATATGTCTTAACTAAGTTTTGTGTTTTTCCAGCAAAACACACCAACAAAGTAAAAGGAATCACACACACATGCACGCGTGCATGCACACACAGACACATGCACACACACTCAAAGTGTTTAATTTTTGGTGATAGATTGTGATTAAAAATATTCTGAGATTTCATGTGAGGTCATTGGATTTAATGGAAGAATTTCTTCAAAGCATAATAACTAAGATGCATGTGTGTGTGTGTGTGTGTGTGTGTGTGTGTGCATGCCCATGCAGAATGTATTATTTAAACTTTAAGGATACTTCTGCAAACCTAGTAAACTTCCCATTATTAGAGCAGACAGAATATAGTAGTACTACAATTAGACCAAATTAATAATCTTCTATCTGTATTCTAAACAGTTATTTTTATAGATAAAGATAAGTGTGCTATCACACCCATTTGTACACAAATATTTGGCAACAAATGGGGTGGCTAGCAGAGAGGTGCAAAATTGGTCAACATGCAGAACCTAAGTAACAATGTATAGCCCTGGTCATTTTATCTACAAACCTAAGTCTTAAACATTCCAGAGGAGGGGTGAGAAGATTATAAGAAGGAGTGGGTCAGGACAATTTCTGACAGATAACATCTACAAATGATAGGCAGTGGCATCCATGAAATTTCATTTGAGCAATTGTCTTTAAAAATACCTGCGTAATGAGAACACCAGTAAACATGCCAATGATTATGGGAAATGTAACAAAGTCACGACCTTTAGATGAAGAGCTATGCTACGAGTGAGCAGTGGTTGTTGAATTGAGGAGAATCATTTGTTTTTCCACCATGTAAGCCCTCTGATTGGTTATTCAGTTCTAAGTAAGTGGCAAATTCTAAATACAAACTGGACTCAGTAGGGTGTCACACACACACACACACACACACACACAAAAATAATTATTACAGAATAAGTGATCATGAATCTATGTGGAAGTTGCAGGGGAATGGAAGAATTGGAGGAATTGGAGCAGGAAGAGAGAAGGACAGAAATGACACAAATAGAGTGTGCTCTTGAAGGAAATCATTCTCAAAACACTAAAATACTTAAAACTGTAAAGATAAGGCTCATTCCCCTAACTTAGAAATGTAAAAAACTAATGAGAGCACAGGAGTCCTTTGTACAGGACTGTGACTTCCTGGACACAAGGAACTAAAGGCAAGCAGCTAAGGAATTCTGGAAGTTGAAGGGATAATCTTCCCCAGAGAAGAGCACACCAGCTGTCTATCCAGTACCAAATGGAAATATCCATATACAAGTAACATTATATAGACTGAGCAGGTGAGTGGTGCTGATATATGTGGAAATCTCTCTCTCTCTCCATGTATCAATGTTTATATATATATATATATGTATGAATGTATGTATGTATGCATTATCTACCAATGTTTATATTTCTTATATAGAAATGTATTTAAATATAAATATTCCTATATATAAGATATAAAAAACCTAATTAATGAAAAAAGAAAGGCCATGAATTTGCAAGACCATAAGGAGGGATATATGGATAGGTTTAGAATGAGAAAAGGAAAGGGAGAAAGATATAATTGTATGGAAGTCTCAAAAAATAATAGAAATAAAAAAGAAATCAGCTTTTACTAAGAAGAAAGGAAAGTATTGATTTTCACAAGGAAATTTATTTTTTTCTTTTCTTTTGGTGAGGTATTTTTTTTTGCTGCGCTAATTGTTTCATTTAAAAGTGGGCTTCACTATGTAGTCCAGGCCAGTCATGTACTTATAATATCTCGCCTCAGTCTTCCAAATGGTGAGTGCTGCCATATCTGGATCAATAAAGTTGCTATTATGTCTGAATCGTTCATTTAGTGAATATATATAATAAATCCTTTTAATTTACTACAGCTGGTAGGAATTCAATTTTTTAGTGGTCAGTTTATCATAGTGTGTTAGAAAGAGAACATGGGTGATAGGGAAAACAGTAGGACAGAGGACAATTTCTCTACTTTGTAAAGTGCGAGATGCTTATTTGTGCCTGAACAAAGCCAGATTGTGCTCTACTGATGTTAAATATGAAACACATTTCGATTTAGCCTGTGGGCATATCCCAGTTCCTCTTTCACTAGAAATCCATTCATAAATTGGTACAATATAAATTATCTTTGGTTGGAATGCTTTGTTCAAAACCTTCCTCTTATAGAGAAATCAGTTTCTACCTATATTTGTATTCAATCAAAACCCTGTAGCTTTTTTGCAACGGTCTGAGTGGCAGGTTTTGGAAGAAGAGTGATCCATGTAGTTCTATTTCAGTGTTAATAATCCTTCGTTTTCTCTCCAGGAGCAGAGCTGGTCCTTTGCATCACTGAGGGTCTTTCTCTGACCTCATCCACCATCTTCTCAGCGGTTCTCAAAAATACAAAATAATTAATGGGACACAGTCTTTAGGTGTGATATGACTTTAGCAGCATCCAGTAGAGTAATGCTCATTATGTCAGCGAAATCTGTACATTAATGAAGTCCAAGTTCATTTTCACATCATTATGACTTCTTGTTTATAGGCTTTGTGTACAGTGAATATTTAAGTCATGTTTCTCTCTTTACAATCTTATTAGGTTGTTTCTTTAGGCACAAATTTAATGTGTAAAATGTATCCCCATTCTTTTTTATTCTATTGCTGATGAAGCCATTGATTTCTGAAGGAAAATAATATCCATCTAGAGTCATAATTTAAAACCTGGGTGACTCCTGAGTTTTGCCGTCAATAAAGGAACTATGGTAACAAAATGTAGACGAAGATTTTCTCCTGGTGAAAATCACTACCTGACATTTTAAACAGGGCTGATAGAATGATTTCTATAAATTACAAATGTGGATGTCTAAGTCATCATAAAACCCTTTTTCATTTAATGAAAGGAAGGTTTTGCAAGACTTTGAGAGTAGTTATCAAAGTACTGCCGTTCATATCTCAAAGTTCACTTTTTGCAGCAAATTACCTTATAAAATGTTTAAAATGATAGTTTTCAATTGATAAAATTAAAATTGATTCCATTCATTACTCTTTTAAAAACATAAATTTAAATACAAGAAGATTCTTCTAACTCCAAACCCCTTGTTGAAAGTAAGTGACAAAGTGTGGCAACTCTTGTTCTACTGTACTCATCCTTTGAAAATACTGACAGAAAGTTACCTTTTCTTTAAGATAATTATAACTGTTGTTGAAAGATTTTGAGTTGCCATAGCTTGGCCTCAAACTTTCTTACAGAAGAATTGCAGTGACTTGGGTAGGTGGAGGATGACTCTGTATGTGTCTTAAATGGTTCTGCTTCTTCCTTAGGATAATTCACATTCATCCCAAAGAATTAGGACAAATTCTTTGAATTTTCTTTTCCCCTCTCTATTGTAAGTTTATTTGATAATGTTCATCGAGCAAGCAAACAAGAACCAGCTAACAAACCAACGATCTAACCAAGTATTCACCGTACAGCAAAACAGCCAGCCAATTAGCTACACAACCATTCATCTAAGCAACAAAGAAATCATCCAAACAACTATGCATCTACAAAGATAACCATCTAACTTCCAAATCAACCAACCTGTGACCAATAAATTAACTGACCAGTCAGTGATACAAACATAACAGCCAACAACCAATAAACCAACCTCAAGCCATTAGCAACATCTAAGCATTTAGGGATGCAGCATTTATCTGTTAATTTGTGGATATTTAGAATTGGTTCCTGACCACAATTGAAATAAAGAAAATATTTACAGAAAAGTTTACAGAACAATGGTGAAAATAAACAAGAGAAGAGTTCATAATTTGTGCGTGGGTCTTTATTTATTTACCTTGTAATCATAAACAACAATTTTTGATTCTGAGACTGTGTTATAAGACTTCAGATTAAGTCCTAGATTGCAAATTTTGAAGAAATTAACCAGCATAGATTTAGAGCATTTTTTTCAATCATTAGCACAGTACTCAAAGTGAAAATCAACAACTTTCCTTACGGGGTTACTCATAAACAACAGGAATAGGAACCTAGAAAAGAATTTAAAGGAAAGGCTACCAAAATGGAAAAATGTATGTAATGAAAAGGAAAACTATACATCTTACTGTGAAGCTCAGTGCCATCAACACACTAGGAATCCCAGCAATGCTTCAAAGGCTACTTGGCTGAATCCTTTGGCCCGTGTGAATCTTGCCTTCATGTACTGACACAGCAGATAAGTGCATAAGCATTATTATCTTTATTTGAATTCACTTTCTCTCCCTCTCACTGTGCTACCCACTTTGGTTAAAAAAACTCACTTTCAATTACACATTTATCATAACATTTACACATTAGTTTCACTTGCCTCTGGTTAATAACTTGCCATATATTTAAACATCCATCAACATAAAATCAGCATAAGAACTTTTATGAATCCCTTTATCATCAGCACATTTGAAACGCTTATATAATCCACTCTGGATTCATATAGGATCTTGGTTAATAGCCCTTAAAGTTACTATAAACCTAGACTGCTTTCAATCATAGGAGTATTATTCATGTTTTCAGACTGAGCACATTTTTGGTAATTGTTAAGGTTTAAAACCACTGGGATATAGATGAAGTTATCCCTATGATGTGTAAAAACGCATACTTTTTTCATAGTCAGGGAATCGCTAGAGATTTCATCTGTCCTATAAACAGTAAGGATCTTTTATATCCATCTTAATTGTAGCCTGAAATTGTAGATTCGTATGATCAATGAGGTCTTTTTTTTCTATTTATGTAGTATAGTTTGGAGAAAGGCTCACACTGAGCAAGTATTCTTAAGTGTTGGTAAGTAAAGAGTGAAGGCTGACCAATCAGGAGAGTTC
Organism: Bramus lutescens; assembly: GCA_001685075.1. Taxonomy (NCBI): domain Eukaryota; kingdom Metazoa; phylum Chordata; class Mammalia; order Rodentia; family Cricetidae; genus Bramus; species Bramus lutescens. The sequence continues at coordinate 55,940 of LOEQ01002744.1, forward strand.
CCTAATTATTTGTGTCTGAGTCCATCCTTGAGTGATGCTAGCTTTTTTCCTGGAATTCAGCAGTGATGTATACAGAAGTGGTTTGAGCTATTTAAAAATAATTACATTCATTGAAAATAGCAATAAATATGACAACAATGATGAAAAATGAATTTCAGATAGCATTTTTTTCTGCCTGTCTCAAACATTTTCACTATATGTGGATTATTCAAAGACCAAGACATAATTTAAGAATGTCTGATTCCTATAATCAAGTGTAATATTTTCTGCTCAGCTTGGTCCACATCTTAAGATGACACTTAGAAATTGTACAGGAAGGAAGAGAACAACATCAGGTGATCACATTCTTTTTTTAATCATTTCTCATAGAAGGTGGTATAACCACTGTGGACCCACAGTGTGCATGTTTGAATTAACTTCTATTGTGCAGAAAGAGAAGTTGGTGCAAGGCCCTTATCCCCAAGGACTTTGTAGATTAGTCAAATGGTTATGAACCAGCCATTACTACAATCAATAAATACACTGAGTTTATTGGTCTTAAGTAGTGTAATGACCTAGACAAGTTATAACTCAGATCAAATTTCAAATTGTATAATCAATTCTATTATGTTCTACCTTGTGTTTAGATGATTTTTTGCTTTTCAATTCTAGTGACTACAGCAGGGGTTCTCAACTTTCTTAACCCTGTGACCCTTTATTACAGTGCCTCATGCTGTAGTGACCCCAACCCTAAAATTATTTAGCTGCTACCTCATAACTATAATTTTGCTACTGTTATGAATTGCAATACAAATATGTAATATTCTGGATATTTGATATGTGACCGCAGAGGGGTCATGACCCATATGCTGCTCTGGGCTAATGTCTAGAGGTTTCAAGAGATTAGGGAGACACTAAGACTCTTGCCATTGGATTATGTAGCTAGTTTGGTAGACAGGGCATATGACTTTTTTGTTGTTTGTTTGTTTTGGAATGAATGCTTTTTTTTCCAGGTTCTATTTTGCTGATATCTCTTCCTATTCTTCTCCTAATCCCCCTTTTAGTTTTCCTTCTTTCATTCATTAGCCCAGATGACAGCATCTTTTGTTAGCTAGACAGCTCTTGAGTTTATAGCTAAAGCTGTCCTTTGCTGCCTAATCCCCTTGCCTCTACCAGCCAAGTACCAAGAGTATAAGAATGATTCCCCATTCAGGCTCCAACTGATATTCATTGATGTTATTGAACCAAATCACAGTTTCTACAGTTATAAGGAATAGTGACCAATGAAGACTGAAATAATTTAGGATCCCATATATCCTATTCATAATGATTCTGTTTTGGAATTTGACAATCGCCTGTGTGCTCTCTTGAAGACACCCATGAGAGCAATACACAGGATGTGTAGCCTTTGCAGCTGACTTAATCAGGAAGATTCCATGATGTGTGTATGCCAAAGAATGAAGTCTAACATTATGAACCATGTTTCTCTGAGCTCTTTAAAGACCTCATTCTAAGCTTGCTTCACAAAATCCTTAGTAAGTTAATATTACTCTCAGATACCAGACGAAGAAATGAAAGCACTACTTGGCTAAAGTCTGTGTTGTGATAGATGGAGCTGAGTTTCACTAATTCACTTACCATATTTTTTATTTTACTAATTTGCTGTGTGTGTGTGTGTGTGTGTGTGTGTACGCAGAAAGGGCATTTAATGGTACAGCCCTATCTTTAAATTGGATGCTACAGCCAGCAACTTGTGATAACAATAAAGCACCTGTATTATGCACAGGTGCTCTGCTTTTCCCCATCTCCAGTAAATGTTAAACACTTTCAGGGAAGGACTATTTTATATTAATTTCTAATATTCCCTACATTTTACAGAAATTGTTAATAAATCTGGCTGAATCAACAAATGAACCAATCAGTTTACATGGTCAGATTTCTAAGATGTTTAGCTTTCCTGTTAACCAAGACTTTGGGACTTTGGGATCAATCACTATGTATATAAATACATAAGAACACTGAGTGTATGCCTTGAAATGCTATGTAGAGCAGTGTGTAATATTGCAGCATTCTCTCTCTTTCTCTCTCTCTCTTTCTCTTTCTTTCTCTCTTTCTTTGAGAGAGAGAGAGAGAGAGAGAGAGAGAGAGAGTCTGTATGTGTGTGTGTGCTTTTCATATGCACCTGTTTGTTTCCTAATTCAAAACAATAAAGTTTAGGGGAACTGAATCTGAATTATGAACTTTCTTTCTTCTATTCCATACAGAAATGTGAGATGACAAGTTATTTTTAGCTCATCCTAATTCCAACATAAAGATTCAGAGACTGATTCTTCATATCTCTCTCTAGCTCCCCCTTTTTCTCTCTTTCCATATATATATACATGATATTACTTCTTGGCAAATGATAGACTAGATCAATGTATATATGTATATGCATGTGCATAGATGCCTGCTTATATTTCTCACACAGGAAGAGAGCCTTACTGGACCTTGACTCACTGTCTTCTAGCAGATATTCACCCCACACTCATCACCTCTCCACTTGAATTAAAATAAAAAAGGAGACAGCAAATAAATTTGTTTTATTTTAGGATGGCCCTGTGGGAAGCAACTCTCTTCAAACTTCAAATTCTGAGCTGTATAAACATACATGTGAGGCTTCTTTGATCCTAAGATCCACGAAGGTAATGGAGAAAATAAGGAGTTTGTTGTGGGACTTCTGGCAAAAATGTGCATTAAAATTTAGTGATGTAACACCCTCTGTCTGTTCCCAGCACTGTGTGCTAGCATCTCCTTATCTGATGATGCCACCCTCCCATCACTCTGCACTCAAAAAGTACCCTTATTCCTTCGTATCCCTTTCCAAAAACACAAATACATTCAAGATCAGATTTTTGTCCCTAGTTTTTTCCAAGTCAACTTTACTAACTTCAAAGAGAATTTTGTAGAATGTCTGCCACAGCAATTACTCAGCTTTGAACCACAGACATTATTGTACCTAGACAGTACTTTTCCATACTGATAGACAGTCCTTTTGTAGTTGCGCATAGAAAAAAAATATAACTTACTACAATTTCATTTTTATGCTGCTGTGGTTTGATAGTGGTGAGTGTCAGTCACCTTGTCTTCAGAATTGAACTAATCTCAGATGGTTTGCAATAGCTGGTGCTCTGAGAACAAAATAAGACATATACATATAATTCATAAGTTTATGACAACAGACACTAAAATACATACCTGAATAATGGATAATAAAATCTCTCCAATGTTGGGGAGCTTAGGAATGTATCCATATAAGTTGGCTCAAAGATGCTGTATTTCTTAAAAGTATTATTGTAAGAGTTCACTTACTTTTCTGTGAACAAAATTACCATCTTCACCTTAAAGATATTGTGTCAGACGCTATAAAGTATCAGTACCTGGTAATGGAAGTTTATTATAACATAGCAATAATAGGTAATTATTCTGATAAAGGTGAAAGATCACAGGAAAATGCCAGCACAGACCAGTTTGGTATACAGTAATAGGTTTAGAGGAAAGGATATAAGGATTTCCTCATTCTCCACCTTTAAGAGTGGAACATTAACAGTTCTTCATGATAGATTAATACACCAGTCATCATCTGGCCTTTTTGAACTGCATCAATTTACTCTATTAGGTTTATGTTGCTAAAAGAAAGGCTGGGGTGTTCAGTTGATAAGAAAAATGGTTTATTTTGCTCATAGTTTTAGGTATTTAGATATTTCTGCCACTTCTCTGATTGGATGTTTCTGTTGTTTTCCAGCCAGGCAATGGGGTTAAGTGGCCATGGATAAGCAGTTCATCATCAAGGTGGCATACAGCAGCTTCTCCCATCATTTGAGAGCACACAACTACAGACAGGAATGTGTCCCACAAGGTACCATTTTTTAATATCTCCAAATCTTCACTTTAGTTCAGTAGTGGACTTAAGAATCAGAGCACTCAATTGTCATTTATTGAGAGATCCAGGAAAATACCAATGAGAGGATCTAAGTATTGTATCTTGAATGCTGTCAAGATTTCAATCTCTGGTTTGCGTGAAACTCTTTACTGAGCCAACTGTTACCCAGCAAGACTAGACATTCCTACAAGAGTGCAACTCTGAAATGGTACAGGCATCCTTCACAAAGAGATGGGGATAGAAAGAGTAAGCCAAGCACCAGGCCCAACCAATCTCTTCTCTTAAGAATACCTTTTCTCTTTGATAGGAAGAGGAGTTGAAGGCATTCACTGTTTAGAAAATAGCAGACAACATTATTGGGAAGAAGTGGCTTGTTTATATGCAAGGAATAAAAATAGTGGAAACAGAAGAAAAATGAGAAAACATTGAAACTCACATCAAATTCATTTTTAAAATCTTCTCCCTGTTTTTTTACAGCAAGAAATAACTTATATCTTCATTTTCTCTTACCCAAAGACAGCTACCTCTTTAGTATATATTATAATGTGATAGCCATGTGAGCCCTCCATGGTGTGAGATGCCTGCAGGATAGTCTTAGGAAAAGAAGAAGCATTGGATACTCGGCATTGTGTGTGTGTCACAGCAGGCTTTGAAGAAAGGCAGTACCATTTGGGATAGGATTGGTCCTTTCAGACCAGCTCACAGTGCCTTCCTGTACACAGCCCCGATTTTAGTAGCAGGCTGTCTTGTCTCACAGATGCCTTCTGCATGAGAGAAGAACATTTACGTCCCTTCAGCCTGGTACATTAAAACAAATGCTGATAGTTCAAGGTTAATAGATGCATAAAACAAAAGTAATTCTGTGTCAAAGCTGAAATGACAGGTGATTTGACTTGAGGCAGCTTCACAATCACTCTTTCACATGTGCTACGTGCTGAGACCAAGCGAAGGCGTTATGTTTCTGACATTTACTTGTCAGGGAGGTATGACAATAGAGATTGTTTCTATCTCTTCAGCTCCCAGATGTTAACCTTCTAGCTTTAGTTAGTAATTGGGGCTCTTTGGAGCTTTAACATTTTCTATTGATTCAATAAAAGCGATAACATTTCCAATCATAAGACAGCATTATAGAAATATCAAGCAATTCACACATCAGAATGCTTGATAGCTGGGCTCACTGCATTAATTTCTGTCACCTTTGCCAGGAACCCTTTATCCTCCTTTCATACTGAAGGACACCTGGGGGTAGTTGCTGCCACTTTTATTGTTCAATAAAGTAGACAAAAGTTTCAATTAACAACCAAAGGGCCTCTAGGAAATTGTGAATGAGAATATATTTTACTCATTTACTGTATTTTTTTTCTTAATGTGCCGTCTGTGGCTTCAAAAGCTGTATTTCACTCAGCATGTGCACACATGCACACAGGCATGCATGCTCAAACACACACACCACACACACATTCATAGTTAGCTTAATCTGATGTGATTTATATTGAAATATTTAACAAAGGAGAGAGAGCCAAATGGAGGCCAGGAGGAGACTTTGTAGACCCTGAAATGAGAAATAGAAGCTCAGATGGGCAAGAAGAAGGTCTCTGGTCTCCAGACTGCAAAACAGAGGCAGAGGATTTCATTTGCTTTTTTTCTTTGTCTGTGTCTCTGAGTATGATGGATCAGAGATTTCTCTTTCTTTGTATAATGGATACTGCTTCAAAAATACATATATGACATTATGTACTCACACCCTTAACACCCTTACTATTCTACTGGACATTTATATTATGAAATTGAACTTTTATGAGCATGATTTTGAAAATATCAATAGGAAAACCAGTGAGTTCCATGTGTAAACAACAGAAGATGTTCCATAGACTCTGCAGACATCCTGCTTTGTCTTATTTCAGCCCAACATTTGCTCCTCTTTATGAGTAATCTTTCTGTTTTCCTAACAGATTGTGTATGGTTTTGATTCCACACATTTCCTGGAGCTGTTTTGCTCAATCCTGTGGGATATAAACCAACATCATCTCATGTCCACCCTTTCTGTGTAGCGACCTGACATCTGTGCTTTTGTACAGTGCAAAGCCTATCTTGATGATTTCCTCTCCCACTGCATCTTTAATTGTATAAAGAGTTGTGATGTTAGAAGATTCAATTCCCCTAAAGAACAGATATTTTTAATCACAAAAATATATACTAACTTTTATAAGTTAGTATACTCTAGCTATATAATCTATATAATTAGCCTTAATACAAACACAGAGCATTCACTTACTTTCAGTGTGTGGCTTGTGCTAGCCCATTTATCCATCTTTGCTATTCCTCCTCATCTTGATGTTTTGTGAAGTATCTATAGTATCTCTGTTATAAGATTCTCAATCATGAATATAATTGCTAGATTTAAAAGACAGACATGGTTCTAATTCTAGAACCTCTATACCACATATTTTAATGTTTTAATGAAGGAAACATTGTCAATGTTTGTAGATCCCTGGGCTTGAGATGCTTATTTTCCAGGAAATTAGGTCATTTAGAGGCTTTGAGTGTTCTTTCTTGGAATCACAAATTCCTGGGATCTCTAAAGCTGCCATTTGGCCTCAGATCACTTTAAGGTTCTTGAAAGTAATTTCACATTTTTGAAGCCACTTGCAAGTCCTCTCCTAAATAATTATTTCAGAACTGTGCTTGTTTCTTAGATTATATGAATTGATCTGTAGTTTGCAGTAACTTATTTGTTTCTCCCTTTAAAAGATATAAGAATAGAGAGACAGCTCAATGGCTTGCAGAGGACTTGAGTATTTTTGGCAGGGCCCATGCTGGGCAACACACAGCATCCAGGGTCATCTATTGCCTTTGACTTCAACAGGTTTCTGTCTGCACAGGGCATAACCAAACACAGATGCATATGCAAGCAAATAACTAAAAATAAAAAATCTTTTGAAAAGAAAATGATATTATTTTATCATGTATTTTTTATTTAGTCAAATCAAGTTATGCCTAAGAAAAAGTGAATTAATAAGCCATTTCACCCAGTCATTGTTTGATAATGCCATCCATCCACAGAGGGAAGCAGAATGTTCACAGATGCTGGAATTGCAGCAAAGAAGATGGAGCATAGTTTCCACCAAGTCAGTTTACTGATAAAGTCATCTTCATGTCATACCCACTGGGTTGGGAAAAAGAAAATAATTCCCTGTCGTTATTTGTAGCATGGTCTAGTCTTCCACTCAGGGTCATCAATGAGGATGTGTCATTGCTATTGCCTGAGAGATAGTTAGAAATTCACCCATGTGTACCACCCAAGAAGCCTGAGATGGTATGACATTTTATCAAGAATACCCAAGATAATTATAACATCAATAAAATGTGAGAAATGCTGGAACAGATGTGAGCTCTGTCTGCAGACTTCTTCCTTTTCCTCTAAAGAAACTTGTAGACATTCATCCACCTCATTCATTTCTCAGCTGACCAACAATAATATCTGCACAAGCAACTGGTAACTACCAGTTTTAAAAAGGAACTTGTTTTCTTTACTTTTCTGTTACTGTAGTAAACACAAAGACCAAAAGAAAATTACAGAGCAGAAAACCTTTTGTCTTATACTTTCTGCTCACAGTCCATCATTTAGGGGTTTCAGGGCAGAAACTCACACAGAAGAGACAGAGGAATCATGGAGGAATACTGCCTTGTTCCCTAGTTTGTACCCAACTAGCTTTCATATACTGCTCAGGACTCCTGCTTAGGAATAAGGCTTCCATAGTAGTATGGGTTCTCTATAATAATTAGCAATTTCAAAAGTTTCCCACAGACATACCCTACAGGCCAACAAAGTCTAGGAAATTCCCCAACTGAGACTTTCTCAGATAACTCTTGGTTTTGTCAAGTTAACAGCTGATGTTAGCTAGGAGACATGCTACTGTAGCCGTTAGGAAACTCAAGGCACATGGTAAGCTACATAAGAAAAACATTTCTTCATGTTGTTCATGTGGACCATGTTTAAGTTTCCTTGAGGACAGATCAATCACAAAATTAGAAGTTACGAATTTTCAAAAGCATATCAAATGCCTATCTCTATAAACATCTTAATATAATATTTTATGCTCAGTGAATGTTTATGGGAAGAATTTGATAGGCAAAAGGGAATTTTGAAGTAGTTGTAGAGATAAGCTATGACTTGGTATTTGGAAAGGCTGTGTGGTTTTATTCTGGTCAGTTGTATTTATATGGATTAAGGCCCTTTTTTCTTTATGTTCCATTCAGTTGACCTCTTCTTCTAACAAGGAGAAAGCCTCCCATCTCAGAGTCTCTGTCAGGCAGCAGACAGACATTTTTTTCACTCACAATATAGAAGTCAGACACCAGTGTTAGGAAACCAAACAAATATGCAATTTGTCAGTCTACGGGTAGAGTGTTTCTGCCCTCAGATTTAAAATGGTTTTCATTTATTCATGTAAAAAAAGCATATTTAAGCTATAGTTGTAATATTTACTTATCTGGTTTTCTCATGATGGATAACAAATGTATCCAGAAAAACTCCATGCATCAAAAAGATGCCACTTCATAAACTGGCAATATAATTCCATATTTCAATAAAAACAGATACAATTCAAAATGCCTCGAATAGCTCCAAAAGCAATTATGGCATTTCAGAAGTAAACATTATGTACAAGTTCATAACCACCCATCAAAATTATTTCACTAGGGCACGTTAAGAAAGCATCTGCTGCAATTTATGCATTTTGAGTTTTTCTTCTGAGAACAAAGTGCTTCTAGCAAACACTGCGATCCAAGCTGGAGTCAAACTGCTTGCCATTTACCTAGGAAAATATATAACTTCTCTTAGCTGTGCTCAATTCTTTTGCTGTAATGTAGGAATACAATTCACATTTTCATCCCAAGCAACTAGACCTGACCAGGACCATCTGCAGAGGAAGTGTCTAAGATTAGCAGGCTTATTCCTTTGCCTAAAAGAATAGTGGCATAAGCTCCTTTTTAAGGCTGAAGAGGGTCATTCTTCATTTCATGTCCAGAATAATGCTGAATTATTTCTCAACTACAAGGAGTGTTTCATAAATCACAAAAGGAATAAATCTTATTAAATCAGTTGCAGATTACAGAAACCTAAAGGCAAGGTCTGTTTTCTAAAGGACACTGCTGTCCTTACTAATTTTTTATCCTTTCACTTATTTAAGAAGAGACAATATTTTTTGGAGACCCAGTTAACAGAAATAAGAACATTTTTTCCAGTTTCATGGGAGGTCAAATGGTCAATAATAATGATAGTCCAGCCATACACTGGAAGTCAAATATTATAGCATAAGGCTTTATATGTATGTGTGTGTATGTATATATATATATATGTATATATATATGTATACATACATAGGATGCATAACCAAGCCAATGCATAAGCTTTAAGTTTTATGTTAACATTTTTTTCAGGAGGCAGGAGGATTTTACTATGAATATAACAGACACTTTCCCCAAACCACCATAGATGCCAGTGCCCCCTTTATCCATTGAACCCCAGCAGTGCCCCTTCCTCCTTTACCCACTTGGGATTCTAACCAGTTGGAAGGGCTGGTCTGGGACTGTCGTGAGTAGGACAGCAGGGATCCATTTGGGACTTGGGGTTGGGGTCAGGACTGGGGACAAGATCAGGGGTTGGGCTGGGATCAGATTCTTGGTCAGGACTGGGTACAACATCAGGGTCAGCATCATGGCTTGGCTTAGGGTCAGAAGACAGAACACGATTGGGACTGGAGACAGATCCTGAGTGGGTATGGAGGATGGGATTTCGGAGTGAACCCAGTACAGAAGTAGGGTCGGGACTTCGAGTAGAGCTGGCACCAGAGCTGAGGTCCAGGCCAGATTCCAGCACAGAAACAGCATCGGGACCTGGGAAAGAGATCTGCCCTGGCCTAATCATAGAAACTGGGATCAAGCCAGGCCCGACCCA
>LOEQ01002744.1:71586-82854 GCA_001685075.1 Bramus lutescens
TTCTTCTTCTTCTTCTCCTTCTCCTTCTCCTTCTCCTCCTCCTCCTCCTCCTCCTCCCTCACCTTCTCCTCCTTTTTCTTCTTCATTTGTCTGTTCATGAATTCTTAGTGAGTTTATTTTCATGGTAGTTTCACAAACTTCCAGCAAGGTGGCAGAAATGTTTCTTGCCTGATCTGCATTCCAGTTTGTAAGAAACTGTATTCTAGTGTGTCACTCCTGAAAGAAATGTTAATCACTCAGACCCTTGTTTGTTTTCTCTCCAGTGAAGGGTTTTTAGAGTGGAATGCTAAAAGAAAGTAGGAATGCTAAATATTTAATTTCATGTTTAATAAAAGTTCCTGGAAACTGTTGCTTCATTTTTCTTGGTAGGTTTATAATTTTTAAAAATAATTTCATGCAAAGTACCTAGAAAAATTGTTTCCTTAAATGTTTGTGTTTTACAGTTTCTAAGGCCAAATTCAAAATGAATGAATATACACACATGAATGGCTTTACTCAAAAATGCTCCTCCAAGTTCTTATGCTCAAATATACTGTCTATGACAGCATGAGTCAATACTAATTATATATTTCAAATCTCTATAATTTTAAGGAATAAAAGGAGCAGTCAAGTTGAGAAACTGATGAACATTACTGTGGGTTGCTCAGATTATCTGAACTTTGGTGTGCGTGACACCTGATGCTCCAAATGTCTCATTGATTCTGGTCCTCTTTCAGAGTGTTTAAGTTATTGAAAGAAAATCTGCAAGTTAATCGTATTTCCACACAAATTACATGTTCAGTGTTTGACCAAATAACAAAGTGATTCGGCGTTTTCCATAAAAGAGAAACTGACCAATGAAGATATAATTCATCTGGTAGGGAGATGGAGAGGTGGAACACTTGACGGCTGGCAGAATGGAACAAGCAATGACGAGCATGGAAAGACTGAGCCCCAGTTCCACTGTTTCCTACCTGAGATATTGAGTAGGAGTTTGTCCTTCTGTATGTTAACTTTTATAAAACCCTCTCTGCAACACTTTAGTTACATAATCTTTTGTGAAGATTGCCTGATAAAGTCCATGATTGATGAGACAGGATGCTAGCATACGGGCGGGGCAAGATTTGTATCACTTTTTCTTGTGTAATTACTTACTCTATTTAATAAACTATCCATACTGCTGTTGTTCAAGTATTTGATATAGTAATATAAATAAATCCAGTTATTGTTTTACTGTAGGCCCAGTCCTCCCAAGAAGGTAAGATAGCATTGGATTTTTAATTTCCAATTTCAAAGTACTTCTCTTGGCTTTATTTCAATGAGATACACAAAATGAAAACTACTGATGTCAGGCTAGGATAGTAGCCTTGTTTATAAATACAACTCTCCTCAAAAAAGTATCTATCCACAAAAATAGTGCTTTTGAAAAGACTGACAACTGAAGGACCCACAAAAATGGAGACACATATATAGAAGATCATTAAGAGTGACCAGGAAGAATGTCAAGAGAAGGGGACATGAAAGCTGATCCTAGAGTTGATAACATACTCCTCAATGGCAAGGGAGTGTACAGGAATCCTAGCTAGGACTGCCCTGTGCAGAAATGTCAAGGTTTTGTATATCTAACCTTTGTTAAGGCCTTATTCACTGCTGGCAATGTCTGAGGGCAAAGTGCAGGATCCACAGCAGCAGTTTATGGCTTATATAGTCAAGCAGGAGTCAGGTTCTGAAAGCAATGGGGAGCATGGTGAAAATCACAGCTTTCTTCTAGGAAATGCAATTGATGAGTAAGAAGGACAACAGTGATAATCAAGGAACTGCCACCATGGGGCGGAAAGGTCTTTGAACAAACTCTTTGTCTCATAGACAAAAGAATCTTTAAGAAGGTATCCAGGGGATGATAGATGTCCCATCAGTTAAGATTGCATACTTCTTTTGCAGAAGACCCAAGTTTAAAACTAAACATCTCACAGCTTCCTATGGCTCAAGCTCTAGGGAATACTAAGCCTTTAACTTCCACAGGCACCTACACTCAAACACATATATCCACACAGACTCAGAGACATATACATGCACATACCTTAAAACTAAAATAAATCTTAAAAGATATTGTCCCATAAGGGAACGTTGAAGGGTCTATTTATTGGGTTAGACAAAAACACCACAGTGGGTAAGTTCGAGAAGCTAAATACCTATGCAACTTCTTGGCATCAAAAGTAGGAAGAGGAGAAAGAAAATTGGTTATGTTTTCTGAGGTAAATCTGAAGAAAGCAAGCTGGCTTAGGAATAGAGCCCTGCGAGAAGCTTTATGGATTGAAAGAGCTTGGGGATTATAAACACATATCTCCTTAAGTGAAAAGTTGTCATTTCCAGCCCCTTATCCTTTCATTGAATGTATATGTCTTTGAATGTTCTGGCTTTAGAACATTACAATGTCATTTTCTCTTTAGGGCAAGAGGTCTTAGTTTGGTCTGTGCAAGGGAATCACCTGCTGTCTGTCTCAAAGTCTGTTATCATCACTGTCATCATCTGTATAGAGTGATTGTTGACCATGCTGTTTGTTTGGGATGATGTTAGCATCTCAAGAAGGCTTTAATAGAGGATATATGCACATACCCCTAGGAAAGGATGTGGCATATCATTTATTCTCTAGGAAACTGACATGTTGGTATTTTGGAACCTCAAGTGGTTCCTGGGAAGACTGACCAGCAAATGGTTGCTTTGCACTAACTTTCATCATAATCATCATCCAATATTAGTAGACCGGCATACATTGAGTTAAAAATTGGGTTCTGGCATAGGGCTAAAAGTGAGCAAGAAAAGTTTTGAGTATAGGACCAGAATCCTGACAAAATTCAAAGAAGAGACTAGAAACAGTGACAGGCAACAGATGCCGGAAATAGCTAGAGCACGATTGGAAAGATTCTCATGGATGACTTGGCATGAGGCACTGCAGGGCTTATCATGTTGAATGTTCCTGTCAGTCGCTGAAGGAGAAGCAGGGGTGAGTTTTGACTCTGTGACTTGATTGAGGTGCATGTGTAGAAACTGTGTGACTGAGCCCTTTAGCAATTAATGTTCAGTAGGTTTTCCTGTAAGCTCCTAAGATGTAGGGAAGAGGATGGGACCAAAGATTTAGCTCTAAGTTATCCCAGAATAGGATGCTTTGTCCCAAAGCCATACAGAAGTTTGTTGTCCAAAGTCATATATTCATGGTATTAATAGAGTGAAAACCCGGTTCTGGGGAGGTGGCTTTAGTTTATAAGGTACTTATCAAGCAAATATGCATACCTTAGTTCAGTCTTCAATATTTATATAAAAATCAATGCGGTACATATACAACCCCATTGCTGAGGGAATTGGAGGCAGGTGGACCCCCAGACTAATTGGCCAGACACCTTAAACTAATTGATAAGCACTCAAGGATAATGACAGAAAATGTACCAAAAAATACAATATGTACAGATGCTGAGGGGAACGTCATCTAATGTTGACCTCCAGCCAACACAGGTATGTGTATAAGCACTCACACATGTGTACATACATGCATATAGAAACACACATAAAAAGGATGAAAATATAGTCTGATGATCTTATTGAGAAATAGAGCCTCTGGGAAGAGATTAAGTCACATGTCATTCATATGGTCCCATAGTGGAATCTTACAGCTTCATAAGAGGAATAATATGAGATTCACAGATGGGCACATGCTCCCAGTCTCCTGCCACACGATATTCTGAGATATACAGGGTTACTTCAGGACTGCTACCCAGTGCCATTGCCAGATGTGGACTAGACTAGATGCTCTCTTGTAGAAATATAAGCTTAAGTAGGTTTATTAGCTATATAATGCACATTGCTTTAGTGTTAGAGTAATGTGGACCTGACTGTGTAAATGGAGGAAAGGAAAGAATTTAATATGCTGATCATAAAGAGAGCAAGGCCAGCTATGGACGTAGTCACCAAAGGAAGCAATGCCCAAACAAGCTACTTAAGAGGCTCTGGGAAAAAGAAGTGGGCAGAAAAGCCTTTTTCTATAGGAAAGACAAAATGTGTCATTTGTGATGGGAGTTGGTATTAACTTGAGGCATATAATTTCACAAGGAGAGCAGCGACTAAAATCCAGATTGTCACTTTAAATAAGTGAATGAAGGAGACAAAGAATTTTGCTAACAAGGATAGCACAAGTCCAGGACTAGCTGAGACTGTCTGGCTGACAGCAGCACTCTGGTAGGATTTAGCTCACTTGTCTTACTGGGTACCATACAGCAAATTCCCACCCAGAGCATAGAACCGCTCTAATGTTTGTCAGCGAGAAGGGTCAGAGAATAGTGGTAAAGTTCTGACATCGAATGGCAATCAGATGTTTGCGTCTCTGGTTTCTTGGCTCAGAGCTGTCAACTTGAGAGTGTTTGATGGGAACATTTAGGTTTTCAGCTGCGATCCCAGTTGAAATGTTCACATATAAAAGAAGTTTGTCTTTCCAACTTTCTGAACTGTTCCCTTGGACTAGAAGGGTAAAATGCATTATCTCTTGCTATTTCATTTTTATTAAAACTGTTTGAACTTGGAAATGAGGCCTGATGGTCCCATTTTCAGAAGGCTGAAGGTCACTGGGTGTTTCTGTTCAAAAAGAGAAAACACAGTCTAACCCCTGTGGCACCATAATCGAAAGAAATAGTGTGGTGATTACAGCCCTGCACTGAGCTGGCGGCAGCTACAAATACTGGGACCGAGTTTGATAGGGTCTTGTAATACCTTGCAACACAGTATCATTCCTCACAGTTCCAAGGTCAATGTCTCTTTCTCAAATGCCATTTCGGACCTGTAATTGTTCATCTCCATGCCAGCAATTACAGGGATTGATCAGCCTGTAATTAATGCCAGACTATTACACTTTTTAATTTGTAGATTATGCAGCTGCGAGCGTTCTCACATTTTAATTTGTATATTATACAGCCACAAATGTTTACAATGCCCTTTTTAATCTCCTTACACTACCCCTGCCATTATTCACCATAGATTAATGATCGCCCGGATTCAGGGGTTTATTTCATTTACCACACTTACCAGGAGAGCAGTTAACATTAGTGGGCTCTGTTACTTAATGTCTTCCTCCAGCTGCTGTTGAGCACAGTTTACCCTTTAAAATAGTGCCAGCCAGTTATTTCCTTCCCTACATTTTTAGCTCTCTTGTCACCAACAATATGACTCTGTGGTAATATTATACTTTATTTCCAAATTTATTTTGACCGGTTCTATCAGAGATACTTAAATGATTCAGTTTAAATATCACAAGTGATCAGGATGCCCCTCCCTTTGCACCTCATCTGTCTCAGAGCCTATCTGGGGGTGAAGGTGCAGCACTAAACTTCTGTATTTCCCACGCCTGGTAACTCCTAACAGCAAGTTAGAGAAATTATGAATGGCATTTGAAGTAGTGGTAAACTCCCTTTTCATCAGCTAAGACTGGAGGCTCTCAGTGTTGACCGGTAGTATGTCTGTATTCCTGGGTGCTTTAAGTTGATGGAGCAGCTGCTGGTCAGTCATTGTGGAACAAACATTTCCCACAGTGTTGCAAGAGGAGAAAGAGGAGAATTCTAAACCGTGTGTGTGCTCATGCGCACTCATTGGTGTACGTGTGTGTGTGTGTGTGTGTGTGTGTGTGTGTGTGTGCGCCAGAAGTAAACCTGTCCTGTCATTTACCGGGCACAGCTTTTTCATGATTCCCAAGGAAGCTGGCCATCAAACATCAGGGTTTCTAAATGTCCCTACTTTTAGAATCCTGAGACTATGAGTTTCTGCCAGCAAAAAAGCTTCTCTGTCATAAGTCCTAGGAATTAAACTCAGGTCCCCAAATTGATATTGAAGGCACCTAACTAACTGAGCTTCCTTTCTAGTTCTGTTTCTGTCTCCTTAGTAAGGCACTGGGGACAACTTCAGTGCAGCATAACCGCGCAGCTCTAAGTCAGGGGGATTCACAGCATCCGTATCTCAGAATTCTGTGCAGCAGATCGCGTGTGAAAGTACATTAGTAACTAGTCAAGCTGAACAGGAGTAAAAAAGACACACTCTATAATCAAAATACTTATTTCCCTCTGTGTAGTCAAGAGAAAATAAATGCACACAATCAACAATAACCTATGTACAACTAAATACAGGAATCAAATGACTACGGGCCCTGTGAGAAGGAGGTTTGAGGTCTGTGGCAACTGTACACGGCTTTCAATGTGATCAAAGACTTGGTGAGCATGGTGAAAGGGAATTCAAGAGGAGAAACCAGAGCTGGGTTCCTGAAAAAGGAGGCAACAAGGTTACAGGCAGAGGGAAGCTGCCTGAGCGATACAAAAGAAAGGGCGGTTGCTTGACACATTTTACAGTATGTTCAAGGGACAATAAGAGAAGACCATGTCTCCAAGGTCATTCTAGGTAGAGAATAGTTAGACCCAAAGCTGTAAGGACCCAAATATATAAAGTAATATTCCTAATGAGGCAAGGAATCCACTCTGGCTGACAGTCTTCTTAGAGTGTTTTTTTGGCTTTTTTCTTTTTTTTTGATGTTATTTTTGATGATGGCTGGTTTTATTATATGAGTACTAAAATCAAAATAAATATTAAGAGGAGGAAAATGCAGACAATGATACTGGATCATTGTGTAGGTATGTGAACTAGGTCAGGTGAGACCATAGACAATGTTCCTTGCTTGGCCTTCCTCCTGTTAGGTACAGTACTCTTAGCTGTATGAACACTTCCGAGTTCTGTTTTTGCATGTCCTATCCTCATCTTAACAGTTTCTTCTCATTTTTCTAGCATCTGTCAGATGGTTGAAATCACAGTAGACACTCAGTAAATAAGATTGAGTCAAACAGGTTTGCAGCACTATCAGCATTAATAAATTGTTACACAGAGTTGGTTTTGATATGTTCAGATATCAGTAAAAGAAATAGCCTGAAAATAGTGAAATGGCTGGAATGAATTTGAAAAGAGCATGATTTTTAAGGTTGTTAATTAGGGTAAAGTTCATAGAATGGATCTTGAGAACCGATACATTGTAAATGATCTCCAAATTTCTTTTTTATCTAAATCTAGTAGTAAAACCACTCTGGGTAACAGTATATCTCACTTAAACTGCAGAACAATAGAAAGATTTTCCAAAGTCATTCAAGAATGGCCAAAATCTTGAGTAAGTTGTTATATCTTCCTGTATTTATGAAAAAATGACAAGAATAATGGTAAGAAAATGAGTTTGTATTTTCTTGATGTAAAGTCTATTTAATTTTTAAGATTGTCTTTCATCCTAAGATGATATTATTCCTCTATGTTTTCATTTTTAGCATATTCATTTAATTTAGAGTGTCAATAATTTTAGAAGTGTTTTCAAATTAAACAGTACTCTATCTTTCTGTTTTAAAATATTTCACACATACAAAAGCTGTACTTCAAGAGACAAAGAAAATAGAGTGTTTCCCTTTTTAAATTAGTTTCTAAATAGAGACATAAAACAGAATTGATGGATAAGGAAGGTTTCATTCCTTGATATTTAATTTTCAGCCTAACCTAAGTACTGTAACAACAGAAGACAAATATCTTGAAATGAGAGAGAACATTCTAGATAGAATTAGCCTAAAAAGAAAACTGGAAAAGGCGGGGGGGGGCTTTTCATATTTAGAACTCAGGTGTTCCTATCTTGTTCTAACATCCTCCTCTCCTTGGAGAAAGAAAGGAGAGCAAAAAGGGAAGTGAAATCATGTTAACTGGAGAAGAATGACCAAATGTCAGGATTCTGAACTTGTTAGGATTAGAAAGGAATTATCGTGGTTCAGGGGTGTCAACCAGTCAAAGGAAAGCCTGCCAGTCTGCAGAGAGGAGTCTGACACCAAAAAGATAATTGCGCAGGCCAGCCACTTCCACTCTGAGCCCTGGCTGAAAAGGAAATCTCAGACCTTTTCAACTTCAACATGAACTGAATTCACATCCACTGTGTGACTAACAACACAGCAATGGTCCGGTAGGATTAGTGAAAGGTTGATGTGACCATCACAGCACTACTGAAAACAACATCCGTGAGGCTTCAGAATTACAGCACATTAGCGGTGCCCCCGGTTAAATTAAAAGCGTTATGTCCTCTTACTAATAGTGCTATAACCCATCCTTTCTCCTATCCCTTATTTAAATCAAGTTCTTTTGAGTTTATGAGTGCCTAGTCATTTTTTGATTGTTGTGAAGAGGGACCACAACCAAGGCATGTTATAAAAGAAAGCTTTTAATTGGGACCTTTCTTGCAGCTTCAGAGGGTGAGCGCATGATCATTATGGCTGGGAGCATGGCAGCATGGAGGTAGGTAGACCTGCCTGATGCTGAAGCTTGAGCAGTAGGTGAGAGCTTATATTTGATCCACAAGCAAGATGCAGAGAGAGCTGATGGGGAATGGTGTGGGCTTTAGAGAACTCCAAGCCTTCCCCCAGTGACACATCTCTTCCAATAAAAGGACACCTCTTCCAACAAAGCCACACCTCCTACCACAGTCCAATCATTTCACCAACTGGGAAACAAACATTGACATATATATTATTTTATGGAAGTCATTCTCATTCAAATCACCACAATGGCTCCAAACTTTATAATTTTTTAAGGCATTAAGAAAATTAGCCACAGTAGAGGATAAATATTGACTTCTGTCAGTCTTTAATGAAAGACATGAAGTCACCATTTGGCCCTGAAATCAGTTCATAGAGAAATGTGTTTACCTATACAAATTTTGTTTTCTCTTGCAATGTGAGAAGTTTCTGCAATGATTCATATCAAGAACCTGATACTCGGGAAATCCCTGAACTCCCAAATTGGTTCCTTCTCATTATCTTCCATTACATCTGTCTTTTCCAACTGAGATTAGGGAACGAATAAAATATAGCCTACTACTGCAAGGAGGGATTACTGCTCTATGTTATCACTCACAGCTCATTAACCCTGAAACCCTGCTAACTAAGAAAATCCCCTCTAATGAAGTTTCCCTTGACTGCACCGAAGAACAAAAGGTCTAAAAGTTTTCCCTATTTCCAATGTTCATCAAATTTTTGCACTGTAATTAAAATGTGACGTTGAGGCCAAAGAAGTAAAGCAGAATAAAATACTTTATATTTGGTTTAAACTCTAAAGAGACCCCTTGGGGAATTCTGCTTTGTTTGGTTGCAGTGAAGGCACTGAGACCCATTCAGTTTGGGAAGATGACAGTCTTCATTCCACTGCTTTGTTTCTGGTATCAATCAGGAAAGAGAGGTGGAGTCAGGTGCTACAAAAAGAAATAAATGTGCAATATTTTCTCTTCCAAAAAATCTACCTTCTCACTTCAACAATAAAATATCCTCTTCTTCTGATACTGTTACGCCCTATAAAATGGTTGCATCACTTCTTGGTTGAGAGTAACCACTCTAATAAGAACTGTAGTTAGTAGTGCAAAGGGTCCTGGCTTATTTCTATTCAGAACCCAGAGTCAGGGTTATTTGTATGGTGCTATCACAGAAATGTTAAAGAGATGAGTCACTTGTAAAACAAACAGAAGAAGCAACAGCCCCTAGAGAAATTTATAATCTGGTGAAGGAGTTACAATTAAGTATGCTTACCTCTGAGCTTTGAGTTTTTAAATGCCCAAAATGCAAATAATAATTACCTCTTTTAGCTTTCTTGGAAGCTTGATTTATGTGTGGAGCATGTCCTCAGAGGAGCAGAGTAAGGAGGTAGAGACTTGTAGATTTCAAAGTGAAGGCTGAGAAGGGAATCCGGCCGCTGCTTCCATATGATGAGGGTATCCACTGGAGGCAGTGCAACCTTGACCACAGTATCCTGGAAGACTAATTAAGAAGCCTAACATTTCTAGAAATTCAAATGATTTATGTCTAAGACATTAAAGATAAGTATAATTCCATAAAGGAAGATTAAGCACACGACACTCACCAGGCTAAATACCAGCACAATTTGAAAGGCATAAAGATTCTGAACTTGGAGAACCTTCCATGATATGGTTCCATTGGTGCTAAAGTATTTAGGCATACTTTCTCTCTTCAGTGACTTTACGTCAAAAAGAAAAAATATGGACTGTTCCATAGTACAGCAGAAAAGTACAAGGTTGTAAGCTACATTGCATTTATTTAGAGTGGTGCCTCTCACATCCTCTTTGAAACAGCAAAAATGTCTGTTGACAAAGAATGCTAAAACGTCTTCACTGTGTACCCAGGATAGGAAGAGGGAAGAGATCAAACGAAGGGTGAACATGCAAAACTGTGATAGTGAATACTGGCTTCATTCTCCAGGGTGCCCAGCATCCACACCCTACAATGCCTACAAACTTTACCTGAAGACCTGGGCTCTTGTTACCAGACACAGTGCTTTTATGGTCTATGTACAATTCCCTGCTCTTATAAAAGCAAAACAGTCTCCTTACAGAAAAGGAAAGTTTTAAATATTTTCCCAATGTAGCTCCTCAACATGTAAATACCAAATTATTGGGTGTTATTGTGTTAGAATTCCTTATTTTTAAATTAGTTGTTGAAATTGATGGTTTTAATTTCATAAAATTGCTCAAATCAGTTTCACAATGAACGAAAAATGATTTTCAGTAGACTCTGAAATGTTCCTTAAACATAAAAAATTTTATTGGGAAATGGTATTCTCAGCATTAATAATTTTAAATCCAAATATCAATCAAGTTGGAAAGATTCTCAAGAAGTTTTAAATCCTACAGTTTCAAATATTCAGCAAAGGTTTAAATCTTCATGTAAAAACAAGTACATTCATCTTTTTTAGAATGCAAATTTGCTCTCAATTCCAGTAAATGGTAAATTTTTATGAATACAAAGATATTTCAAAATAATTTTTTCATGAATCATTATCAATGTTATTGAAAAAAATATTTTGCCTAAAATAGAATCTTTACATGAGAACACAAAAGACTTTATGATTAAGAATAACAAAATTATAAACATTATTATTATTTTCCACCAATATCAATGCTTCTGAAAAAAACATTGGAAAAAAGATCGACAATTTCCTTATACCATGAACTCTTTCTGAACCCTTTTCTCTTGCTCAAAACAAAAACAGAGATTTTACAGTTCTCTATGTGCTGGAGTTAGTTCTTCATCTTTTTATTGGATTGACAAATACATTAGCCCTTAAATCTTTGTCTGAGTCTGGGTTACCACACTCAGGGTGGTTTTTCCTAGTCCCATCCATTTGCATCCGAAGATGGATGCCCTAATGGTACAAAAGAACTTTGGGTGACTGTCCAGGCAG
>LOEQ01002744.1:96983-114906 GCA_001685075.1 Bramus lutescens
CTTTATTAACCAATAAAAGTAACACATAGACAGATGACCCTCCTACATCAGTAAGTGTTTTTAAAGAGAAACTTTGAAATGTAAGCACTTATTGAAAATTACCAAGAAATAATCAGGGTTAATATATTTAAGATAAATATAATTTGTTGGAGTATAAATAACACAACAGCATGTGGTATAGAAAAAATATGTTTCATTTTAAAAATTAACTTTTGACAAAAATTTCAGCAAATAAAATATGATCTTATAAACAATGTGGTGAATAAATCAAGTGTACATGTAAGACAAGCCTAAAGTCTGACCTCTATTTGACACCATAAGCACAATCTGGATGGATTCTGGTTCTGAAAGTGAAACACAAATCAGTAGTTCTTCTAGCAGATGATCCACGGTTTTTTCTGATATTGACATAGATAAAAATTTCTTAGCAGTACCCATTAAACATGAACATCTGGAGAGATATAAATTAAACTACACTGAAGCTGGGGAATTCTCCGTATTAGGAAATATATGAAAAGGAAACATAGAGTAAAGAATATTTTCAGTATGCATAGCCAACAAAGGACTGTGCTCAAACAAGCAAACAAAAAAACTTATATAAATCAATGAGACAAAGGAAACAGTAATGGAAATAACTTCACTTCTACAATGGTTAAAAATGACTTCAATATTAATAACTCAGGGATTTGATTAACAGGCACTGCTGACCAGTGCATCAGGAAATGAATATATTTAATTGGCATCTTTCAATGAATAACCAGAGACTGAGCACTACAATGTACAGGCAGGTCAATAGCCCAAACATGGACATTGGCTGTCACATATTACCAGGTAGGTTCAGGGAAATTCCTGAATGCTTTATGCTGCAGTGTTGGTTGAAAGTAGGGAGAACATCAAAGTCAACATCCACAGAGACCAATTCCCATCTTCTCAAGAGACAATTGGCTTGAAAAGGTCATTGAAAAGACAAAACAAACATGAAACAAGAACAGTGTGAGCACCAGCAGAAGCAGCTGCAGATGACTCAGGGACAAGAGAACCATCATCAAAGTCTTGAGTAACAAAATGCCTTTCTCAGTGGTTGGGGGCATTAAAAACTGCAGCGTGTGAGTCCAGAAAACACAAAGCAGTGAGTGAGAAACGGACAGATGTGTTGTTTCTCTGAGAAAGGTACAAGGATAGCTGCTTCGATTTGCCTGTGACTCAACAAGAAGAGTACATTATTTGGACAATGATCCTGAAATTCAGGTTCACAGTACCTACCAAGGTCTTGGAGAATACAGGTTAAGAGTCTATTTCTTAGTATTTCCTCAAGGAGAAGTAAATCTGGACTTTAAGTTGGAGTACTTCAAAACGCTCACTAGTAGCCACAAATGGTAGGACCAGTGTTAAGGGTGGATCCTCTAAGCTCTAACAGAAAACAGACTCTAATTACAGATCAACTTCTAACTAGAGCAACATGTTTGTGAACAGCAAAGCATGGAAAAATGTAAAATTTCATCTCTAAACCTAATGTCAGTCATCTAACATATATCACACACACATATATATGTATGTGTGTATGTATACACATGTATGAATATGCATATACATTCAGAAGTAAAGAAGCACATTAAATGCAAAGAAAACTATAGTAATGGGGACACATCATTCGTCAGACTTCAGTTAATAAATAACATGGGAGTTGGAATCATCACAAAGGGAGTTTAAGCAATGTTGGTCAGCAGAGAATCTCTGGAAAGTAGTTTCAGCATACAACAGGAAGCAGGAAGGAAGAAGTGGTTGAGGTTGCTAGAGATGAATTAAGCAAGCTAAAGATGGTCTTCTATGGGCTTAGCAGATGATCCTAGATAGTAAAACTAAGAATTAATGAGTTCAAAGGTAGTTCATCAATAGTGGGTTCTATCCAAAATAGAAATATGAATGGAGCAAAGAAATGAAAGAAAAATCTCCAGTTTGTGAGACCAGAGATCTGACATGTATGACTAGTTCTCCCATGGAGAAAGAACAAAGCTGGTATATTCAATGAACAATGACTACTAACTTCCCAAAACTGTCAGTCAATGTAAGAATCTGGCAGAACAACAAGAAGCTAAAGGTGTAAATAAGCTGAATGGGAAAGGTCTACATTCTAAAGTTGTTGGTTCAAACAGAGAAAAAATTAAGGAACAAGGATATTATTAAGATAGCCAGAGAGAATGATTTCAAATCACTGTGCAAAACAGGAAGAATTTCCAGCACATTGCTAACATAAATCATTAAGGCAAGACAATAATGGAGCAACAATACAAAACTCTTAAAGAAAATAAAAACTAAAATGCAGTCCAGAATTCTACACCATTGTAAATATCTTCTAAGAGTTAAGAAATAAAGACTTTCTGAGCAGTCAATATTGATGGAATCATTTATAGCAGACTTCTATTGAGTAATGTTAAGCAAAGCATTTTACATCAACGGAACAGTAGTGAGACACTGGTTTCAGGAACATTAAAATGGAGATATTTAAAAGAGCATGCTTATTTTTACTTAACTTTAATTTCTTCACAAGACAACAGGTTATTCTACGTTGAACTTTATTACTCTTATGAAAACGCATGAAACACAATGGGTGAAAATACTAGAAATATAACCTCATAGAAATATCTAGGAAATGCACAAAGAGAACCAGAATGATTAAGTCAACAACCTGAACAGGCCCAGAACCAAAAGATTATTGAAATAGCAATAAAAAGCCTACCAGCTAAATTAAATCTAACCTAAGATTAGATGAATTCAGAAAAGAATTCTACAAGACTTTCAAAGAATTATAGCTAATCCTTCTTTAACTATTTTAAAAACTAGAAACAGAAGGAACATTTCAAAACTCCTTTTTTCCTTTTTTTATTGCTTTATAAATACTACCATTCAAAATTTCCACCTCCTCCCATTTCCCTCCCACTCCTCCACTCACTCTCCCCCCTCCCTCTCCAGTCCTAAGAAAGGGCAGGGTACCCTGCCCTGTGGGAAGTCCAAGACCCTCCCCACTTCATCCAGGCCTAGGAAGGTGTGCATTCAAACTGAGTAGGATCCCCAAAAGCCAGTACATGCAGTAGAATCGAATCCCAGTGCCATTATCATTGGCTTCTCAGTCAGCCCCCATTGTCAGCCACATTCAGAGAGTCTCGTTTGATCACATGCTCATTCAGTCCCAGTCCAGCTGGTCTTGGTGAGCTCCCATTAGATCANCATTATCATTGGCTTCTCAGTCAGCCCCCATTGTCAGCCACATTCAGAGAGTCTCGTTTGATCACATGCTCATTCAGTCCCAGTCCAGCTGGTCTTGGTGAGCTCCCATTAGATCAATCACACTGTTTCAGTGGGTGGATGTACCCCTTGTGGTCCTGAATTCCTTCCTCATCTTTCTCCCTCCTTCTGCTCTTCAACTAGACCTTGGGAGCTCAGTCCAGTGCTCCACTGTGGGTTTCTGTCTCTATCTCCATCCATTGCCGGAAGAAGTCAAAGCCAGCAACCTGATCCCAATACCAAGTAAAGATGCTACAACAAAAAAAGAAAACTGCAGGTCAATATCCTGATGAATAAAGACCCCAAATTTCTCAAAAAAACAAGTGCAATTAGAATATAGGTATGTCTCAAAAAGAGTACCCACCATGTCCAAATTGGTTATGTTCATTATATGCAGGGATAATTCAACATACACAAGATAATAATGTAAAAACCTACATGAATAAACATGAAGACAAAGATCTCATTATTATCTCAATGGATGAAGAAAAAGATTTAACATTATCCACCATATCTTTATAATAAAAGTCCTAGAAAATGTAGGGTTAGAGGAACTATACCTCAACACAATAAAAACTCAGATGAATATTTTCCTTAGTGCAGAAAAACTTAAAACAATCCCACTGAAATCAGGAATGAGACAGAGAATTCCACTATCCCCACTCCAATTTAATATTGTGCTTGAAATACTAGCTATAGCAATAAGACAAGAGAAGAAAATTAAAGGGATATAACTAAGGAAATATGTCAAATTACCCCACTTACAAATGGCATGATATGAGAGAACCTAAAAATTATGCCAGAAAATTTCTAGAAATGATAAACAAATTCAGCAACATGGCAGAAGACGGAAGCATCTTTCATAAATCAATAGATTTCTATACAGCAATAATAAACAAACAAATGGGTAAAATGGATACAATCTCATCAATAATAACTAAAAAATCTAGAAATAACCAAGAAAATGAATGACCACAATGAAAATTTTAAACCTCTGTAGAAAAATATTGTGGACAATATTAGAAAATGAGAAGATATCCCCTGTTCATGGGCTGGTAGATTTAATTTCATGAAAGTGATTTTACCAAAAGGTTTTTCAGATTCAGTGCAATTCCAACCAAAATATTCACCTCATTCATTAGAGAAAAATCTACCCACAATTCAGATAGAATCACAAATCACCCTGGAGAAGACAATCTTAAATGAACAAAACAAAACAAAATAAATAATAACAATATGCTGGTGGGTCACAATTATAGATCTTAAGATATATTACAGAGCCATAGTATTAAAAACAATATAGTAATTGCACTCATGAAAGAAGACATAGATCACATATACAAATTTGAAAAACCAAATATGAATAGACATTACTTAAGACCACTGAATATTTGACAAAAACATAAAAATAATAATCTGGATTTAAGAAAGCATATTCAGAAATTATGCTGGGAAGTTGGATGTACAGAAACAGAACAATGACATCAGATCCACATCCAGCAACTTGCACAAAGCCATTTCCACATGAATCAAAGAACGAAAATGGAAACTTAAAACTTGAAATTGCTAGAAGGAAACTTGATTAGTGCACTACATGATTTAGATAAATTTGAGCAGTGTGCTATATGATATATATTGAGGAAAGGATGTTGTGAATAGGACATTTGCCCACAAACTAAGGTCAATAACTGACAAGTGGTATTTCATAAAGCAAAAAGCTCTGTACCTCTGTACAGCTAAAGGTATCAACCACGTGAAGTTGAAGCTCACAGGATGGGAAAGAGTCTTCACAAGGACTGTGAAAGAAGATTGTTATCTAGCATATATTAATAACTAAAAAACAGAAAATAAAAGAACAAACAAACAACCAAAAGCTCAGAGTCAAAATATCAAACAAATCATTCTCCCTAGTAATTAAAGACATGTAAGTACAAATAACTTTGAGATATCAATTGACCTCAGTAAGAATAATAATCAACAAAACAATTCACAACAAATGCTGTGGGGAAAAGGGTGCCTTCGTTCACTATTTTGTGATTACAAATCATTATAGGCATTGCATAAGTAAGCATAAAGAATTCTCAAAAAAGCTCAAAATAAGTGTACCATATAACCCAGCTGTATCATTGCTTGTATGTGACCAAAGACCTCAACATCCTACTTCATAGAACCTGGCCCAGCCATATTCAATGCTGCTCTGTTCACAATAGTTAGGAAACGTAAACAACTAAATTTCTTTCATTAATTAATGGATAATGAAATGTGGTGCATATACATTTTGAAATACTATTCAGCTATAAAAAAGACGAAATCATGAACTTTTCAGATAAATGAAATGAACTAGAAAAGATCATACTGAGTGAGAGAACCCAGACTCATAAAGACAACCCCACTTGATCATCCAAGGCTCCTAGCTCCCAGTCTTCATGCGAGACTAAATAGCCTGGAGTAACTGCAAAAAATAGGCAAGCAAAGGGTACTGTTGCCTCTGTGTGTGTGCATGTTTGTATGTGTGTGCAATAGGAAGGGGAATAGTAAAGTACCATGGTATCATACTACTATTTATTTAAAAATTAATACATGCAATTCTGCATAAAATGTATAGATGTAAATGAAAATTTATCATCTTGCCTGACAATACTCTTCCCAAGAGCCAAAGAACACCTAAGAAAATCATTAAGCATGAGAGAAAAACATTCTTTTGAATTGTTGGTCATGGTTGCCTTAGAGACACTAAAAATATACAGCTTAATGCTATTGCACTCTCCGTGGTTACCCCATGGAGGAAGAAGGTAAGTCTCTACTGATGAAGATAATATGTATTTCAGACACAGGGCCCAGAGGCTTCTCAGCTGGAAGAGACATTAACGCTTCATTCCCTTCCTTCCGAAGGAGGGAAGAAATAAGCAGCCTTATCCAGCTATGAGGCCTATGAGACAGATCAACAACCAGCAGGACAAGATAACTCTGAGGATACAGTAGTGACAAGCATATCTTAATCATAACAATATTTCTCTAATTGACATTACTACATTCTCCACAAGAGGGAAACCATATCTATTTCTGGAAACATAGCAAACAGTTTAGGTCTAGAGAAGTCAGGAATCCTGGAGGAGAACCTACAACCACCGCTTTACAAAAAGATTATTAGCCCTAGCTACATTATCAACACCTGTCTTTGTTCCCATAGATAAGTATAGTCTTCATCCTCATCAAGGAAACTTCTCTTCCAAACTCTACAAAGACAGTTACATAAAACCACAACCAATCAAAGTGTAGAGATAGGGAGTCCAATTCCAGGGTTATATCTACAAAACACTTCTGTACCTAAGGATCAGGGAACAATGAGGAAGAAGAGGTTAGAAAATTGTAGGAACCACAGGATCAGGAAATTTTCTACGAGATTGTGTCTCCTAGTTATGTTGGAGTCTACACTCATCTACTCTAACCAACATGACAGCTTAGGCATGGGCTGGGTAAGGATGAGAGCATTAGACATGCCAAAGTGGAAGAAAGAAAGCCCACAAGGCTTCAAATATACAAGGAGAATTTGAGGCAAATGGGAAATGCTGAGAGTTGGGAGAGTGGTCTTCGCCAGGGAAAATTCATACACTCCAGTTAGTTGTACATTATGAAGAGGTCATCCCTGGAAGTATACATATGAGTGGCATTGATAAATTGAGCGATTTATATTTAGGGAAACACACTCACACTATATATATATATACACCTAAACATATGTGTAGGTAACAACAATTTAAAAAATAAGTGGCTATGGATTTAAAAGAGCAAAGAAAGGTAGATCAAGGAGATGGAGGGAGGATTGGATTGATGAAATGAAGGGGAAAATTATGTATTTACATTATAATCTCAAAAAATAAATTAAGAAGAAAAAGTATAGCATGAGGGCCTGCTTGTTGGGGTTTCTTTCCCGCCTAGTTCCCACAGCCACTTAGCCCCAAAGAATCACACAGAAGTCTACATTAGATATAAACTGACTGGCCAATTAGCTCAGGCTTTGTATTAGCTCATGTGACATACACCAGCCCATTTTTCTAGTATATGTTAGCCACATGGCTCGGTACCTTTTTCAGCAGGGTAGATCACATCTTGCTTCTTCCGTGGTATGGGCAGAACTGGGGAGGAATGGGCTTCCTCCTTCCTAGAATTCTCCTGTTCTTATTGTCCCACCTATACTTCCTATCTGGTTGTCCCACCTATACTTCCTACCTGTCTACTGACCAATCAGTGTTTATTCAAAACTTAATTGACAGATATAGAATTATTTTCCCACACCACTTCCCCCTCTCTTTTTTAAACAAAGGAAAATAGCCAGAGTCCATATAAACTATATGATTTATTCTATTTCTTCCTGTTTTACCAGTAGTCATTTAGTCCACAGCATTCAGTCTCTTATTTTTTGTAACCAAACAAGTTTATAGAAAGCTACATTGTCAACTAATTGAAGATTATGTTCCCAACTTCCTTGTTGCAGTGGGTGACCATGTGATTGTCAGGAGGTCAACAATTCAGAACCGTGGGCAAGTTTCCAGGAGCATGGTCTAAGTGGACAGTGGTGGTGCTCAGACCCTTTCCACTCCCTGCTGCCTGTGATAGAGACCACAACTGGTCATGAAGTTTAAAGCCACATGAAGGAACCACTAAGCAGACCTGGATGGCTTCAGAGATCTATCTGTCACATGAAATTGCAAAGGTCCTCCAATTACTTATCTTTGGGAGAAGAATTTCTTTCAATTAGGCCAATACTATCTTAATACTTTCTCTTTCTTAGCAAGAATACATCTAATGGAATAGTGTTTCTTTCTTCTTAAATACTTTATTTAAAATTTTTATTTTCTTTCTTCTTAAATAATATCCTGCATAAGCTCCCCCACATCATTTTTGTATCTCTTTTACTGAAAAAAAACTCAAATCCTCAGTTCTACTATGAAAAAATAATTTCCCTCCTGTTCCACATACTTCCAGGCAAGATGATGAAAACTGTGTTAGAGTATTATTGGGGAGTCTGTAACTCATTTACATTGAGTCTATCTGTACAGTGTACTTCACTGGTCTTTAGGTAAAGTGAAAAGCTGTCCTTTAGATTCACACAGCAAACGTTTAACTCCACATCAACTTCTCTGTTAAGAATTCAAGTTATCCATGTCCCTGTTCATATATTGATGTAGCAATGCTTATTGATTCCCCAGCTCTGTTTATCACTATGACATTAATCCTGATTAACACTAATGTAGCTTACCAGAAGTCCAATTAAGATTCTTAGGGATAAAAATGAGATTGGGACAATTCTTATTTCTGCTTAAACCAGCTTGTCCATTCCCATTTGCTGTACTTTCCCTATTCATTTGTTAAAACTATTGCCTTTCATTAACTCTGTATAGTAATGTGTCGTTTTGATAGAATGGGGCCTCAGAAAATCAAATTTGTATTTTTAAAAATTCATTTAGTAAAAATGAAGAAAAATGAGGCCATGAAAAATCAAATGTTGTTATTAATAACATTAACAACAATACCCGTCTTTGAGAAATCCCCTTGTATCTAGTATTTTAAAGTTTCATATTCTGTTAACTGAAAATTCTAACTTGTTACTAAGTGTAAAGCATTGAACTTTGGAATCTAGAGGTGAAATACAAATAGCTTGTTTAGATAAAGGATGTTACTCTGTATTAAGCTTTTCATCCAATCAACTCATAGGAATTATATTCATTAGTCAGTGGTGATGGGGTTTTGTTAAATTTATGCTTAATTAAATTGTGCCCCTTTAGTATTCTTGTCCAACACTTTGCCTTTCTCATGATTTCATTGCTGTACATCTATGCCTGGCAGCCACACCCACTTGTTTATAAGAACATTATCAGAAAACACTCAGGGAACAGTCATGAACACCTTATGACAGATTCAATATCATTAGTTGATAGGGAATTTTCTTATTCTCTTTATTATCTTACAGGACAAGCTATCTATGCAGTCCATTGTGGACTGGCTTGGAAGTATAGAGTATCATAAATAAGTACACAGCATTCTGTAACTTAGAGATGAGAATTTGAAGTGCATTTTAAGTTGTTAAAAATATAATAAATAAGCAAAAACAAAATCAGTGTACATTTTAAAATCTTCTATTTCTAATTATTTATTTTATTACAGTTTTGCTTCGACCTCCATGATTTAAATGCTACATAATGAGCTATCTTGCACCACCAGCTTATGCATTTGGTAATTTCACATTCAAAGCTTTAGCCAGGCATGGTAGTAGATACCATTAATCCAAGATAGTTGAAAGGCAGAAGTAAGTGTAAGGATTACAAATTCAATTTCTGTACAGGTTGTAAAGTGAGTTCAAGGTCATCCTGGTCAAGTTGGCATGTCTAACCAAAATAAAAAGTAGGGCCTGCAAAAGAAGCATCTGTGTAGTGTTATACTCGCTGTGCATATGGAAGGTTTGGCTCCATTTTCCAGCATCTGGAAAGTAAAGTATGACTTAGAATTTACTGATCTGGGAACATGTGAAGCGAGGCAAAGACTAGCATTGTCCTGTGAGGCCCTTTTGTCAACTCTGCATTACAATTGTCACACACATGTTCACATCTCTGTCTGTGTATATACTCCATGCATGGATGTTTATGATGGCCATTTATGTGCATGTGTCAGTACACAGAGGTATTTATACACATATGTTGATGTACATGTCGATATACATATATCTAGCAGTGTTTACACATTACAGTGGGTTCTTATTTCTTGGTTCCTTTTAACTTTTATGATTTTATATGTTTCAGGATTTCTGGAGTCACTGAACAATTTTATTATTTCAGAAACTTTCATTCTGTTAATATTTTAAATTATGGTTATTCCTTTATTTATTGGTCTTCCCCTGATTATTTACAGAAATTAGTAAATATGCTGTGCTAAACATATTTTCCTCTTCTCTTTCCCTTTGCTTGAGATCTGAGAATTCCCTGCTGTTCCTCTGCTCTCTTTTCAGTTGTACTAGGGCTGCTCACTTCTTAAAGATTTGCTACAAACCTTTTTGCTTTCTTCAGACTTGGGCCTATCTTTGTTATTTGTTTGCTTTGTTTTCAGCGTAGGAGATGGGAGTGGAATCGTATATCACCAGGCCGTTTCCTCTCTTACGTTGTTGAATTGGACTGTTTACGTATGATTTTCTGGGTTCAGCTTTAATAATTTTATATTTATCATAAAATGGCTCACTTCATAAGTGTTTTCCTACTAGTCTGAAAAAGCAGCCAATTGCATCGCAGCAGACTGTGCCATGCCAAGCCCCCAGGGGATTCTGAAGTCATCAATTCATTCTTTGCATGGGGCCTTTGAGCTTGTAATGCAGCTTGGCAATGCCAGGCAGCTAATGACCAGCTGCTGGGATTAGTTCAGAAGCAGAGGTGGGCAGAAGCTTGTGTGTATGCCCCAGGACCCTGAAACAGTGAGCGGGTTGGTGCCCAGTGTGTGCTCTGGAGTCGTTTTCAGATGACCTTCAGTTTCCTCTCCATGGTGACAGCTCTAATAATGGCTCCTGTTTGAGAATTGTTTTGTCTTTGCTTTCCTCACTGTCTTCTAGTGTTCTGAGCTGGCAAAATGAAGTGTTGTGCTTTGTCTAAAGGTCAACTTTAGGGCAGAAGATAACATATACACATTTCTTAACTTTGAATCTGTTTCTTTTTCTCAAAATTCATTCTTACTTTAAAATTTTTTTTATCTTAGTTTGGATTTTTATTGCTATGACAATGCAACGTGACCCAAGCAATGGAAGGGCCAAGACCTTCACTCAGATCCTTGCTTAGACATTTCTGCAGCCATGACAGACTCTAGAAAGGATCCAGTAGGATGTGCCCCTGACCTTGTCCTAGCTGCTGGAAAAACCACCAGATGCCCCTTATGGTGGAGAACCAATAAGAAGTTACAGTGGCAAGCTCCACACATGCCTTACTGATAAAGATGGAAGGCAGGAACTGCAACGGCAGCCACCAGATGTAATGACTTCCCCATAGCTGTAGCTAGTCAATCAGCTCAGGACAGGGAATCCCAACCTAGAAGCCCAGAAGTATACCAATCCTGAATCTGTTACTGTGCAATTTGCAGGATCCCCTGACCTCCCCCCCCCATGCTCTATTCTCAATAAATGCTCTGCCCTAGCGCTGCTCAGACCTTTTCCCAAAGAGACACTCGAGTACCAAAGAACATGCCAAAAAAACAAACAAGAAATAAAAAAAAAAAAAAAACTTTTTGCTTGCTGCATTGGATCTGGTCTTTTGGCGATCTCTGGGTTTCCAGACTCGGCACAACACAACTTGGAGGAGAATGGGTTTATTTGGTTTATACTTTGACATTGCAGTTCACCATTAAAGGAAGTCAGGACAGGAACTCAAACAGGGCAGTAACCTGGAAGCAAGGGCTGATACACAGGCACAAGAGGGATGCTTCTTGCTGGCTTGTTCCACATGACTGGCTCAGCCTGCTTCCTCTCTCTCTCTCTCTCTCTCTCTCTCTCTGCTACTGTGTGGAATAAATCTCATTCTTGGGAGTCAGTTCTACAGAGATGGATTTTCTTTTATTGCTTTTGCCACGCATTTCATTGGTGAGCATCTAGTGTATTTTCCCTTCTCTGCATTCTGTCTCTTTACAGGCATGATAGGATTATATGTGCAAGTCTCCTTATTGGGTTTTCTTTATTTTAGTGTGTTCTTTTTTCTTTTTTATTATTATTATTAAAAATCTCCACCTCCTGCCCTCCTCCCAATTCCCTCCCCCTCNCAGACTAGGCTCCCACACAGCCAGTACATGAAGTAGAGTCAAAACCCAGATCCACTGCCCTTGGCTTCTCAGTCAGCTCTCCTTGTCAGCCACTTTCAAAGAGTCCGGATTGATCACATACTCCATCACTCCCAGTCCAGCTGGCGTTTGTGAGCTCCCATTATATCAGCCCCATCGTCTCAGTGGGTGGGCACACCACTCATGGTCATGACTTCCTCGCTCATGATCTCCTTCCTTCTGCTTCTCATTTGGACCTTGGGAGCTCAGTCCAGTGCTCAATGTGGGTCTCTGTCTCTATCTCCATCTATCGCCAGCTGAAGGTTCTATGATGAATTATATGTGCAAGTGTCCTTATTGGGTTTTCTTATACGTGTTTCAGGGATTAAACTCAGAATTTCAGCCTGGCCTGCAGGAACCTTTATCAGTTGAGACATTTTATTAGCCTGGAACTTTTCTCTTTCATATCAAGTTTCGATTGCTTATTGGTTGGAGCAGGTTTAAGTCTACAACCTTCTTCAGAACAAACTGTGGCCATTACATTGACTGAAAAAGTAGGTCTCTTTCTTTCTTTCTTTCTTTCTTTCTTTCTTTCTTTTTTCTTTTCTTTTTTTGTCTTTCTGGTTGAACTATTCCTTGCTTGCTTGTGTGTGAAATTTTCACTGAACTCAATTTTCAGAAAGTTATTTTAGATGCTTCTCCATCATCTTACAAGATAAGTACCACTGTTGGCTCTTCACCTTTGCTCCTTTGTTTTCTCTGTTTTCCTATCAAGATACTCAAAGAAGTTTTCTTAGCCTCTTAACTCATTAATTTCATGTGAACTATAATGTTCTCAGAGCTTTGTGTCAAATTAATCTGGGATAAATTGTATGTATTAATTATAAAATATATTTGTAATGTATTGATTCTGATATGTTTTAAACCATAAAAGCCTTGAAACCTAAACCAATGTTATTACTGCCCACAAGCTGCATATTAGGGTGACACAGTATTTAGCCTTCTTATTAAAAGTAACTGTACTTGGAATGTTTTTTGGGCCGCCAGCTAACTTCCAAATAAAGACGGAGACTTATTATTAATTATGAATGCTTGATCTTAGTTTAGGTTTGTCCCACTAGTTTTTAAATTTGATTTTGCTTGTTTCTGTTTCTGTTTTACCTTGGGGTCTTTTACCTTTCTTTCATTCTCTATGTCCTACTTTCTTGCTTCCTCCATGTCTNACTGGCTAGCCCCTGACATCCCCCTGGCTTATTTTTTCTTTCTTCCAGGCACCTAAATTCCTCCTCATACTTATTCTCCCTGCCCAGAAGTTTCATCTATACCCCCTCCCTCATTATTGGCTGTTCAACTTTTTGATATATCAATCATGTGTCTTAGGAAGGCAAGGTAAAACAGGAACACATTGTTACATAATCAAACAAGTGTAACACATCTTTACACAGGTAAACAACTATTCTACAACATTAACAAATGCAACATATCTTTACATGGTTAAATATATGCAACACATATTTGCATAGCTAAACAATTATTCTACAAGTAACAGCCCTGTTTTGACAAATATTGGAGACAGGGACAAATCCCAGGTTCTGATTAATAATGTAAAGGACTAAGACCTAATACAGGCTGTGCTGGTTTTTTTTTTTTCACTTTGGCTTTCTTCCTGTGAGGGGCATTAAGGTCTGGTTTGCAATGTTACTAAGATCAATGTACCAATGAGTGTGTGTATTCCGGGGCATACTTTGGAAGATTTTTCATTTTATATTATTTGAACTATAGCATGTATGTATCCATTCAACTATAACCCCTGCTACTGTTGCTGTCTTTAGAACAGGTATGGGAGGATTCCTAGGAAGATTTCCTCATTCTGGGCGGTGTACTGATATTTGTGGCTTGAGTCACTGTTCAAGTCAGAAATATATGCTTCTGGGTATTGTGAGCTGTCTTGTTCAGATCTTATCCTTGAAACAAAAGGAGAGGAACATGTGCGGAAAGCTGACTTGCTCATATTATTTATTGATATGTGTGTGACTCTCTCATATACACCAAGTGACTAGGTATTGGGTTTATTTTTATAAATGAATTTGATAAATAATTGAACATGGATGTGGGCCAGCCAGTATGTCCTTGCATTTGCAGGTCATTAAGAATTCATGCCTTTGTTGACCTTCCAGCTTCTACTTCTATTCCAAGTACTGGGTGATAGCTGGGAGGAGAATTGTGCACCCTCTGAATTGTCCTTCTGCAGTGTAAATATTGACCTAAGGAAGCCTCCAAACTCATTTTCATTAGAAATCTAAACATACTTGAAAAGTAGGGTAGGGACTGGGC
The DNA here is from genome assembly GCA_001685075.1 of Bramus lutescens. NCBI lineage: Eukaryota > Metazoa > Chordata > Mammalia > Rodentia > Cricetidae > Bramus > Bramus lutescens. The sequence goes on from LOEQ01002744.1 coordinate 111,384, forward strand.
AGCAGACTCTCTGATGTTCAGCATGGCACAGGACACTCACTATCACAGCCCACTGGCTAAGAAAAGATTCAGCTTCTTGAGTAAGTACTAAATCTGAATCCACAGGCCTGGCCTTTGCTATTGTCAGGTTCCTGGTGATCACCAGTCAGGACCAACGCTGCACTGATTAATCACTAAAGGAAGAGCTGAGCCTTTCATTAACATCTTTTGTTCCCTCTCCATTTAGTTTAATCTATATTAGCACACATTTTGGGTTGTGTGTAGATAAGAATGCTAGCTTACTTTGGTAACACTGAATAAAATCTTGTTTTTAGTAACTTACATATTTTATACTTAATTACACAGAAACTAAACTCTAAAGCTAAAGTGTTTAAAATAAAAATGTCTGTTTTATTGCTGGAGAGTGCCCAAAACTAATGTCTTAGAGGCAGAGGACAGGTTCAGCTTTGATAAAGACCCTTAGTATTAAGCTTCAAACCCTGAGCAAATAACTGAGTCATTCACTTAAGACACAAATGCCTTTGTCACAAAAATCTTCAGTACTTTTAGACATCTCATTTATATAGTGAATTTTGATCATAGTCACCCCCAATGCCGTCTTACAATCCCCACACTTTTTGTGTATCCTTCATCTTCCCAACAAGGCCCCCTCCATCTTTCTTGTGTGTGTGTGGTGTGTTTCTGTGTCTCTGTGTGTGATCTACTACATTTAACTATAATTGCTTGCATGACCATGAACTACTTATAAATGGTTAGACCACTAATAAATTATCTTCCTCATGCTCAGCAATCATATCAGTTTACAGTCACTTCTTTGATTTTTAAAGTATAGGAATCATATGGAAAAACCATAGGATATAACATGAGCTCCAGGTGGAAATGTGATCAGCCTGAGAGCTTTTTCATGAGAGTCAGTATTGATCTGGACATCGTAAATGGTACAAGGAGAAAACAGTATCATTTCCAGGGATTGTCACCTCATTCGCTGAAGAGGAAAAGCTCCCTTCACCCAGTTCCCACACAAGAGGTCAGTAGTCCTTTCTCTACAACAATATCTGTTATTTCCTCTTTCTTTAATCCATAAACTTTTCTTAAAAAATGATAACACAATAAAATGAAAAATTTCCAAGTTCAATTGAATATCAATCATAATAATCTCCAAGTCATTTCTGGGGCTCATGGGGAGGATGATGCTTCATCTCAGGCAGGGCTATTCAGCAGTGACAGCTATGTTCTCAATCTTTCTCGTCCTTCCAGACAGTGTTGCCGGTCCTGGACCTCCCATCTGCCTCTGCTGTCTGCCTGCACATCTCTACACTCAAACATTATCACAGCTTCTCTCTCTTGTTCTATCTTTCTCTCATTTTTTTAAACTATGAAAGAAATAATCCACATTTCTCCTGTAGCTATTGTTTATTTTGATGGACATGAAAATGAGGTTTCACTTTGTTGAAAGTACTAAGTCTCCTTGGTCCAACCACAAAAGCAATGGGAAAAAGCATAGTCGCCAGAGGGTCAACTTGAGCAAATTCAGATTTAGTTATGGTGGAAAGCACTAGATCAAAGTTGTTATAAGGAAAATAAGTCTATTTTATTAATTATTATATTACTTACTTTCCTCATTTCTTTGACCAAAATATCTGGCTGGAAGTAATTTAATGAGGACTGATTTATTTTGGCTCAGTTTGAAGTCATGCAGTTTATTGTGGAAGCAAAGTCACAGCGACAGGAATAGAGGAAGAATCAGTTGGTCACATTACATCCTCAGGCTGCTTTTGGGAAGCAGTAGTACATGAGTGCCTGTACTCAGCTTTGCTTAGGTCTTGTTGTTCAGTTGAGACCTCAAGCTCATGGAATGGTGTCACCAACATTCAGAATATGTATTTCCATCTCTGTTAGCCTAATCTAGAAATTTCCTTTCAGACATTGTCCCCAGATTTGTTCCCATGGTAATCATCAAGATTAACTGTCATAATTATCAAACATGTTTAAAGTGTACTACAAATGTTCTGATACATGCTTTCCTTGTCATAGAATCGAGTAAGTCAATTTGTTTGTCACCTCATATCCTTAATTTGTGTGTGAAAGTGAACTTTGTCTCAGCAAGACTGTGATATGTGGTACAGTAACACCAGCTGTCTCCTCTCCTGAAGATTGTGTCTTTTGACTTACCCACCTGCATCTGGAAACTTGGACATTTTGTTACGCATTTCTCCTTTCCTCCCCTTTCTCTTGCCTTTTACATCCAGGGATATACTCTCCATCATGTAATTTCCTTCTTTAGAATTCACATAAATTTGGTGTCATGGGATATTTTTCTTTCTATGTCTGGCTTATCCCATTCAGTGCATGATCCTCCGGGATCATCCATACTACTGCAAATGGCGGTGACTTATATTTCCAGATGAGTAATATTGAACTCTAAACAGGAAATTGAAAAGTGAGAAAGACATCAGTGTACACACTATAATTTCATCAACTATCTACCCCCTGATGGAAACACTTCTGTCTTTGTTGAATGATTAATACTCAGTGGGATTTGGGGCATGCTGATTTCATTCTGTTCCAACATGGCCAAAACTGAGGTTACTACAGCTTGTATGTAGCTGGTCTAGATTTTATTTTATTGAGGAATTTGACTCTAGCTCCATAACTACTTACAGCAATGTAATTTCTCCCTATGTTATACAAAAGCCATTTCTCTCCATACCCTGCCAACTCTTGCATTCTTTTATCTTTTTGAGAGAGACTATCCAAGGAGTTGTGAGTGAGTGAGTAGATATTTTTCTTCCCTGACTATAATCTCAGTCTCCTTCTCCCATCACCTATGCTTTACATGTATGTGCATCTTCAGGGATGTGAACATATGTATCAGTATATGCATGTTCATGCACACATGGAGGCCACAGGTTGATTTGGGGGTGTCTTCTTCCATTGTTCTTCATCTGATTTTTTTTTGAGATTTCATGAACCTGGAGGTTACCAATACATCAAAACTCTCTCTGGTCATCTGGCCCAAAGCAAGAACATCCACATGTTTCTGTTCTCTGCAGCATGGGGGTTACATGCACATGGTATCATTCCTATGTTTGTAATGTGGGTTTTCAAGATCTGAACTCAGCTCCTCATTACTAATTGGCAAACCCTTTACAAATTAAGCCATTTCCCTAATCCCAGAATAGTAAACATTTTTATGTGAACCTAATAGAAATCTTAATGTCATCACTGTAAAAAAATGTGTATTGTAGATTCTTTGCCCTTTTTAAATTTTTTCCATCTGAAACATTTTATGCTTTAATAGAGCCTTTTCATCCCATGCAAGGGTTTGTTTATTAATAAGATTCATAGGAATTCAATAAAAGTTGCTTTCATCTTTACTCTGTACTCTCTCAAGGGATGAAATACCAATTTTTTCATTTTCTTTATTATTATAAAAAATTTCCACCTCCTCCCCTCCTCACATCTTCCTTCCCCTCCCCCCATTCTCCCTCCCCCTCCCTTTCCAGTCCAAAGAGCAGTCAGG
>LOEQ01002744.1:114983-141769 GCA_001685075.1 Bramus lutescens
TTGCTCATTATCTCCTTCCTTCTGCTCCTCATTTGGACCTTGGGAGCTCAGTCCTTTGCCCCTTTTTAATAAGGTTATTATTACTTGCCTTGAGTGAAATGAGTACAGCACAAATTTAGAAACTGGATCAGTATCATTTGCATGACTTGCAATATTTTGACAATAAATTCACTTTTCATTTCAATGACTATTTGCTTTGCTGTGTAGAAGGTGTTATGTTTCTTTTAATTCTTCTTTATTTTGTTTTCATTGCTTGTTACTTGGGTCTAATAGTCAAAAGCTCATTACCATGGTCAGTGACCAAGAGATTTCCCATTCGTTTTGTTCTAAGAATTCTCAGAAATCTACTGAGTAAACATGGTTTTCACATATTGTTTTTTTCTGTGCCTGGTTATTTCAGGATACTAAAAGATTATTTATAGTTCTCGTAGCATTCACATTGTATACTACTCCTGTGAGTTAGGCATCTTTATTAACGGCATGAAACAGGTGAGGAGCCTCAGGTTGAGAAGTTTAGAGCACTTGTCCAAGGTTACACAGTGATTGCTCAGCAGTGCTGGGATGAAAACCCAAGCCCACCTGAGTTGAACCATCACTCCCTACTGGATGCTGCTGGTTCTTGGGCTGAGATGATGCCAAGCTGCTTGCCAGTAGGCCTGGCTTCCTCTCACTTTGGCATCCTCTGCTCACCTCTTTACATCCTTTGAGCCTTCATCAGGGCTAGGATTCCATAAATTTTTGGGCTTTCACCCAATTAATATGGAGAAGGCCAAAGAAATTTGAAAACACATTTCCTGCTTCCAGGATTTTGAGTTTTATTGGCGGAGTTACGTGTCAGACACATAGGTATTTATAAAGAACAAAGGGCACTGCATATGAATGCAATGGGAGTAACTTGGTTGTGTGACAACTGTGGTCCTGCCTTTATTTAAAATGATACTAATATTAGAATAGAGTCCTCATAGGGGCAGACAGCAGCAGTGCAGAGCAATGCCAGGGACACATGTTCCAGATCTTGATTACTATCCAGCAGACTGGAAATGTTATGAGGCTTGTACTATTTGGGGGATTTCTTGGGAAAGGAACATCATGCGATTCAAAGTACAACATTGGGTTAAGGAGGCTGTTCACATAGGTGAGCTATGTGTGCCATAAGAACAAATAAGTAGCAGGCAACTACACTGTCTACCCATGCAGTATCCAGGGACTCAGAACCCATGCTGCAAGCTAGTATACTAGAATTCAGAGAACCCATAATAATAACACATTTGGAAATACACTTAAAATAACAGTGAATAACCCTGTCTTGAAAAACAAAACAAAAACAAACAAACAAAAAAACAGTGAATATAAAAATAAGCTAGAAAAAAATCCTAAGTATCAAGTTGAAGTGAGCAATGAGTAGTGGCTTTAATAAAAAGTTGATGTGACAAAGAAAATGTATACAGCACAGACCTTAGAGATTCTAACACAGAGAGACCAGCTCAGGGAAATGCCTTCATGTGTGTTAAAAAAGAAAAAATAAAAAAACAACTGTGATTGTATAATAGTCCCCAACTCTTAAAATTTTCCGGTATTCCCAATGAAGTAACATAATATTTTATATGATAATTATGTGCTGCAAGCACTAAGGTAAATAAAAATCCTTAAACTTCCCAGGAATAAAAATATATTGTTAAAAATTGCATTTGAGAAAAATCTTGAATAAAATATCATCTGTGTGTTTTAAGATCCCATGTTGACAGTGTATGCCAAATAGTTTTGATATGGTTTCTATGATAGGTTGTATATTTTATAAAATGTCAAATTTTATGTTTCATTAGAGGAAGTTTGTTTCAAATAATAAATGTGTGTGTTTACTGAATTAATGACAGGAAAACTCTCACTAGATTGAATACCCTTAGCTAATAACACCATATTTAAGTAGAAATTATGCTTATTGGGTTTCTTTAAAATGGGGCTGAACCAGCTACCTAGGACAGAGTGAGTCTGAGGAAATACAACATTTGGAATTTAATCTATAAGAAGAAAATAGCTGAATAAGCAAGTTAGACCTAGAAATTGTTCTAGGATGTATTTGGAAATTTATGACACACTTGAATTTTTCATATTAACGATTTAAAATTAGGAAACTGAATAAAGAAAGATTTGCAACACAAAGTTCTCCCTAAATTTCTCTCATACTATAGTTAAATTTTATTTGGAGTATGAATCATAGGTCTAAATAGAAAATTGAAAATACAGTAGTATTAGAGAGAAATGAGAGAGTTATACAATAATCTCTGACAGAAAATCAAAAACAACAACCTAATCTCAACAAGGAAGAAGCGAGAAAGAGAGAATCCCGCTGTGCTTTCTTTGAAAATGAAACGATTTCATGAAGTAAAATCACTGATCACAGACTATGGTGAAAGAAGGAAAACAGCAAAAGGTGTGCACACAACTCTATCTGAACTAAGTATCATCTTTACATGAGCAAACTTCTATGCATGGCAATGCTGTCAAAAACCCGGTAATTGTAGTGCAAGCCGTATTATTTCTCCACAAACCGTGTGGGGAAATGACACCAACAAAACGGACTCTAAAAAAACCACAGTAAGATAATATTTTCACATGATATTCTGCCTACAGTGCTATATGAAAATAAAATGGCTGTAAGTGTTGGTTATTTGAGAAGATGGACAAGTCATTGCCAATTTAACTATGTAGATAAGATTAGTAAAAGAAGATTTAATTGAGTGGACTAGGAATGAAAGCAACTACTTCATTGCAAATACAAAGGAAACCCAAAGGTTAGAAGGTGATTCACTGACCAGCAGCACTCAAAATTATGGAACAAGGCTTGGCAGGAAGTGTTAAACTATGGCTATTTTGGGAGTGATGCACATTTTATAATTTACTAATTTTTTTAAAGATTTATTTATTTATTATGTATACAACATTCTGCCTGCATATATGCCCACGTGCCAGAAGAGGGCACCAGATCTCATTACAGATGGTTGTGAGCCACCATATGGTTGCTGGGAATTGAACTCAGGACCTCTGGAAGAGCAGCCAGTGCTCTTAACCATTGAGCCATCTCTCCAGCCCCCTTTACTAAATATTTTTGAGCTGTAAAATACACTCAGTTGCTGTATGCTTTTTAAGTTGTACCTTAACAAAAGAACTTGAAGTAATATATAATAAAATATTTGTGGTTGACACAGCAGTTAAGAGAACTTCGTGTTCTTACAGGACATCTAAATTTAATTGCTAGCAAGTGCCTCAGGTAGCTCACAATCACCTATAACTCCAGCTCCAGGAGATCTCATGACCTCTTTGGGTCTCTATGGGCAACTGCACTCACAGGCACATACAGAGAAACATAGACACACATACATACAAAAATATGTATAAAAGATGACTATAATATAATGTAGTATACTCTTATGTATTTCTAAAATTCCTTATGACTATAATGTGAAAAGTAATCATTTTAAGTTCCTATACTTTAGTATGAACACAGATAAGTGAAGATTTGGAGAACTTACTCTCCTCATTTAGTTATATAAGCAATGAACACAGTCAGAAATAACATACAGACCTTTATATGATTATTTCTTTTCCTCTGAAATAATTGTCAGCTACATCAATAGGAAGTGCAAAAGCACTGGAGAGAGTGTTTCTGCTTTACTCTTTACCATTCATGCACCTTAATCTGATGTGTAAAACTAGTTCAGTGTGGTGAGAGTAGCTCATGGGAGGTCAGAAGGATGAACTAAAGCATTAGCTATAAAAATACCAGGCTCACGAGCAACTTCATTGCCAAATAGTGCACTCTATGAAATGGTAAAATGTGGAAAAATGTTGAAAGGAAACTACCTTAGCTACATTCTCAATATTGTATCAAATGTCCTGATAGGATAAAAAAAGAAGGGCAGAGGAAGAAAAGGTTTAGGTTGGCTTACTGTTCAAGGGATAAACAGTCCATCATGGTGAGTAAGACAAGGCTGGAGGCAGGCAAGGCATGGTGGCAGGAGTTAGAAGAATTGGCCACAGTCCATCTACTCACTCATGAAGCAATGGGCTACGGTGTACACTCTCCAGACCCACCACCTGTGACCTACTCCCTCCAGTAAGGCTTCTCTTTTTAATGCTTCCACAACCTCTCCAAACATCACCACCGTCTGGAGAACAAATACTCTTCCTATGGGGAACAGTTCACATTAGAACCACTGCAACTGTTTTCTTTTCACCTTTGTTGAAGGTAAGTTGGAGCTCATAACCAAAAGTTCTTAGCATTGTTGAAGTGCAGGGATCAACATAGAAAGACACTTAAGGGAAAGAACAGCAGCAGTGTAGGACATGGGTGCAACCTACTTGGGAGAGGAATATTTGAAATTCATTTCCATAGCATTCCTCATTTAGTTTTTACTCTGGCGGCAGGAACAACTTACTTCAAACACTCAGCTTAGCTATTGGTTCAATTATCCAGTTTCAAAAGAGTTGCTATGGAATGCAAAATTTTTAAAGTTTATAGAAATTACTTGTAGAAAATATACAATCTTGCCATGAAATCTTAATAGAGATTTGTGTGTGTGTGCGTGTGTGTGTGTGTGTATTCCTGTATATCTGATTCTTCTTTTTTAAGTGCTACCAGCACAACTATGGTCCTGCAAAAGGGAAGAACTCTTTTAAATTTCCATTTGCAGATGTTTTTAAGATCATAGATTTACTTCAAGATTTGAAGCAAAGATGTTAATTTCAGCAACCATCACAAGTATCACTGCTTGTACAGAAGGCGTTTTGTTTATGTGCTTATCATTTCTTTCTATAAATCTGAAAAAATGGTTTTTGTTTGTTTGTTCCCTGTTGATTTACATCCCTTGATTCTTTGCTTGGTTCTTGGATACTGATCTCACGATTGAAACTACTATTAGGTTAAGCATTCTATATCACAAATGTTTTGTGCCTTTTGTTTCAATTTTGTAAAAGGATTATTAGCAAATTCCAATGTGGATGCTAGTCTTTACAAAGGAAATAGTGAAACTTAGCAAAAACGTGACACCTTCTTTGCAAACTTAAGGAATTATGTTTGCCTATAGATGTCCTCAGAGCTTGTCAACAGGAATAAGACATCTTTCCTTTGTGGAACAGTCCCCCATTTTATAATTTCCATGCTCTCCAAGGGGAAAACAAAGCAACAAAGTGACATGAAACCAAGAATGACCACTAAAGTCAAATAAGCAGAAATCTTTGGAATGTGGGTAGGTGGTCAAGAGGCGTGGCCTGAACGCCAGAGAAAGGACTTGACAGAAGCTTGTTCAGTGGAGGGCATTTTTTGGCTTGGGTACAGTGCTGTCATCTATGAAACTTTATTGTGCTGTGTCTGAAGTTATTATCAGATGACATGAGGCCAGAGTGCCCTACAAGGACAGCCAAATTCCCTGAAGTTTGCTGACTCTCAGGTCTCTCCTTAAACTGTGCATGTACATATGTATAAAACAGTAGGCTGCATGGAGGATGTTACAGTGCTTTGAAATGGTGCCTACTTGTTAAGTGTTCCTGGAAGTCTGGATATCTTATCTCTGTGATTTAACTTCTGTACTAGTCATGGTTTATTGAAGCTAGAGGGCATTGTTTTGACATCCCCGCACACATAGGGCACCATGACTCTGACTCCCCATTACATGATAAATAAATCTTAAATATTGGGAAGGTTTAGCACACAGTAGCTTTGAAGAGAAAATATTTTTGAAAAAAAGAAAGTACTCTAGATTCCTGCTGTATTTTAATTTTTTTATGACAGATGAACAAATAACACATATTCTGGAAATAAGATGGGGTTTTATTTTAACTGTTTTGGGAAAAAAGTACCTCTTATGAATTTAAAAGTTGGAGATCATTTTTTCCAATTTATTTAACTGGTTCCTTTTTCAGCAGTTTATCAATAATGCTTGTGCTACAAATTTCTTTACTTTATATCAAAAACAGCCTTACATAATCTACATATATGAATATATTCAAGGTGCTCAATGATTCTAATAGGTCAAAGCGTAGATACTGTATGATGCATGGTCAACCTGATAAACCCTTAGGAAGCTGAAAATACCTTAATTTGAAAACACACTTAACTCCCCTAAACTTGAGACAGTGTCCAGTGTCACTTGTGAACTACGTCTAGTTGGGAATTGTCGCTTTCTGCCTTGAAAAACATCACAGAAATGGTAGCCAAAAATTAAGTCAGAATTTGAAACAGGATGTGCTACTTCTGAGGGCTGTAAAACCATACCAAATTCATAAAACCCTAAGCCAGGCTATCCTAAGTGTATTTTATTTTACCTTCTACATAGGGAAACGGTTACAAATAACAAGGCCCAAGTCATTATAATCTAAAGATATAGACACTACAAACACAATAGGCTATTATATTATTTAGATTTCATTGTATTTTCAATTATGTGTATATATGTGGTAGGGTAAGGAGAAGGTTGTCTATGTTAGTGGAGAAGAGTACATTGGGTTCACTGGAGTTAGAGTTTCGAATGATCATGACCCGTCCTATGTGGGTGCCAGGAAGTGAACTTGTATCCTCTACAAGAGCAATGTGTGTTTGTTTTTAACTATTAAGCCAACTTTAAGTCCTCAAATCTTCTTCTAAAATTTTGAAATGTTGTCATGATATGGACTGTTTGAAGGAAGCACTTTGTCAACTCTATGGTGGTGCTGGAAGGACCAGTCCAGCTGCATGTGGAACACTGAAGGAGAGATGGAGTATCTCACCTTCACCTTCCAGGTTGTAGTCTTTTAAAGAACACTATTATTCTGTAACTGTCTTATTCTTTTGAAAAATAATGGTCTAAACTTATATTTAAAACATGTTCTGGTTCTTTTTTTGCCAACTTGACACAAGGTAGAGTCATGTGGGAAGAGTGAACACAAATTGAGGAAATGCTTTCATCAGATTGGCCCATAGATAAATCCTTGAAAGAAATTTTTTGAATAATGATTGATGTAGGATGGTCCAGTCCTGTATGGACAGTGCCATACCTGGGCAGGTGGTCCTGTTTTGTAAGAGAAAGCAGACTTAGCAAGCCATGATAAGCAGGGCAGTAGTCTGCATTCCTCCCTTGTATCTGCTTTTGTTCCTGCCTCCAGATTCCCACCTTGACTTGCATCATGATTGCAAGTCATGGTGGGACTCATTGACTGTAAGATTAAATAAATCTTTTCTTCCACAAGGTATTTTTTGTCACAGTGTTTATCACAGCAAGAGATAGAAAAGAGGGTAAGACTTGACCTCACCTCACAAGACCTGGCTCTGTAATCCATCCAGAAACGAAAGCCTACCAAGACAAAGCTGGAACCATTCTCCATCTCTCATCTGGAGCTTGTCTTGCCCCACCATCCATATTAGCAGGATACACAGGCAGCATGTACAAATTCAACTTCTCTAACCTCAGTCTTGGGAAGAAGAGCAGCTAATGAGAAGAGAGAAATGCAGATGCTGGACAAGCCTGTATGGTCACTGATCTCCCTACTCTAATCAACAAAACAGTAAAAGTCTGTCCAAGGTGGTGAGGTCAGTGTTACTGTTGATCTTTGTAGACCTTGGCTTCTATCCCAAGCCTGTCATGATGTATGAGCACCATTACTCAATATAAAATTGCCCAGCCATTCTTCACTCTAGCCCTACAGTGTTGACTCTATGGCCTGTTCTTAAAGTGACACTTAGGGGTTGACCACATGCCGTGTATAAAGAATATTGTTTCTCTTTATTTGTTAAAGTTCTTTAGGTCATTAACCTCTTTCATAACCCTTTGATCCATCCTGCCACTGGCTTCAGTACAAAGACAGAAATAATTGACCCATTGTCCAGAACCATTCTAATAAGAAACCCCACAGTGAAGCCTTCTTGGAAACAATCTCCCTAGTTATGTGTCAGCTATTTTGATGAAATGCTTCCTTAATGTCCTACACCCTAGAGGCTAATTCAAAGATGCAAATTGCCCAACTACTTCACAAACTGTTCCAAGGTATAGAAAAATAATCACCCATTGAGAATCCTGAACTGAGCTACTGACGAAGCTTTTTGCATCAAGAAGTAACAATAATATAAAAACTATGTCATATCTGGCTTTCAAAACTCCTGCCTGAGGATGACACTGCACAGAAAGGAAATGTACAATATATGGAGCCAGAGGTAGAGCCAGTGATGTTCATAGACTGCTGATTCAGTAACAGGACTCCAGATAAATATAGTCCATAGTGAACACCATATCTTTTCTCTTTAAAGTCTAAAGATCTGCAAAAATCTTTTCAAAGTGTATGCACAGGAAACTTAGTGAAAGCACAATATCTTCTTAAGTTTTCTGACACTGACTGCTCCATTCTGTGTGGGTAGCATAAGAAAACTTCCCCTATCACTACTAACTGATTTGCAATGTAAACATATTTGCATCCTTCCAGAAAGTTTGGATTATTGCAAGACCCAGTGCCTTTATTTATCAAATTCTATATGAAAATCACTGAGTCACACCACACAGACATGTGAGCCCACTGAATTAACACGGATATCACCATTAAGTTTGTTCAAAATGTCCACCCCAGGGATAGAGAGATAGTTTAATCAGTAATGTTTTTTTTTTTGCCATATACACATGCATGAAAACCTACATCTGAAACCTAGAACCCATGAGAGAAAGTCTAAAGAAGGTAGCTCATCCCTGCAATGATGGTACTGGGGAGGCGTAGACTTAAGGAATCCTCCAGCTTCCCAAGAAGCCATCCCATCAAGCTTCCTGCCGGCGAGAGGCCTGTCTTAAAATAGAAAGGTGTATGACCTCTAGAGAACAGCAACTGAAATGGGACAGGCTTTCTGGAAAATAGTACCTCCACAGACACACATGCAGTGGTTTCTGCCGTGTGAGATCACGTGAGGCAGAAACACTGGGACTGTCCATTTACCACATTACTTCAGAATCTAATCTGCTTCTCCCAAAACTACGCCTTACCCCCTTGTGTCAGCCTTCTCTTCGACACCTCAAGTACCTTCCAAGACAATAAGTACTTCCAAATATTGTTCTTGTCCAGCTAGTAATACCAGATGTCCCTTACCCCCAGGAAATCAGGAAAACAGTGTTTATAAGTAAGCCAAGGTGTGCATGTTACATGAGAACTTTCTGTGTTCCTGTAGCCATGGTGACAGCGGCATATCTCTGTGGCTGTAGTCATGGTGACATTGAAGAACTTTAAATATTAACCATATTACATAAAATTAGTATTCAGCTACTCTGATTTCTTATGGGTTCATCCTTAACCAATCTGAATTTTAAAAGTCTGCTTTTTACCTATGCCTTTTCTTCAGTTCCTAAATAATGGCCAGGTGCTGGGCTCTGAGGCACACTGAGACACTTCCACCTTACTCTAGGGTTCTATAAACCATCTGGCATTACTGAACTAGCAAGACAGAATCTCACACTTACCTTTAAGGGCACTTCAGGGTGGCCGATGCATTTGCGCTGTCCATAGGCCATGAAGCAGACCCATCTTTTTTTGTCTGGGGAGAGTTTTTATGAGCCTGTCTCCATTCAGATGTTGGTTGATGATAGCTTTAGAATGCCTGAAAATTGGAGGCTGAAGAAACTTAGAAAGGAAGATGGAGGTTTGCACAGATTCTACTGCCTCTTAAACTTCATGAAGGAAGACGGTGTTTCCAGCTATTCCAACGCCACAAAAGATCACTAAAAAAAAATCCCAGTGTGAAGTATGTGTGTACTCATTGTAACCCTGTAATTAAAATGACTTTAGTAAGAGAGAGTAATAAACTACATGTGACACAGACACAGAAGAGGGACCATTTTCACCAGGAAGGGAGTGGAGGCATCCAGAGAGGTTAGGCATCGGAGAGGATTGGGAAGAAGGGGTAAGAGAGAATACAGTGCGATGGCGTAGTTATACGCTAATTTAATGCAGGTTTTAAAGGTCATGCTTCGTTCTCTTCCATGTGCTGTTTCAGCATGCTCTTTACTCTTATGTCCTCCTACAAGCCACAGGGACCTCCTGAAAGCCCTGGTTTCCAGTTCCTCTGCTTCCACTGTACCAAAGTTAGTAGTGGCTTTTCTCCTTCTTGCTTCTTCTCAGATGGATCAAGGTTTTCCTTTATTGCAGTAGCCATTTTGTTAACCTTTCACACATTAATATTAAACATACATACATATTTATAATTTCCTTTAGTAGCATTTATAGGTCTCACTTTCCAAGGTAATAGTCTTCAAATAAGGGAAGAACCAGAGAACTAGTCAGAGTCTGGCTACCACTGCAAGGAGAATCCTACTCCTACCAAAGAGAAAGGCTAAGCAAACCCCTAGCACTGAGAAAATGTCAGCTGTGTAAGGAATCACGGAATCAAATTCTCAGAATGAGGTCAAAACTGTGAGAGAGCAAATCAAGTAAGATAGCTGGGTGGAACACAGAGGAGACAGGATGAAGAGCTATGAACAGGGGTTCCAGATTGCAGGCCGCCACCCAGGGTGCCCATCTCAGACTGTGTGCTTGAGAGGGCTGCCAGGGCACTTGAAGCTCTGGCTTGTCTGGATTGTACAGTTCTTTGAGTTTCTGGTAGAAGACGGAAGACAAAGTTGTAAAATAGGAAAGCTTGAGACCAGTTAGGAGCCTGAGGCAAGGGTACAGATGAAGCGCAGTCTCACAAAGATGGCTGCCTGGAGCTTTGACCACATTGCAGGCAGGAATTGCCTTTTTTTTCAGATTCAGGGTTTAGGAAGCTGCATTTCTAAACTATTTGGTTTGTTGCTCAACAGTATAACGAGTGAGCTGTGTTCCATAGAATTGGCCGTTTGGAGGAAGAGTCTGTACCACTGAACTGCCCTAACTCAGCTGGGTGTGTTGCTAATGGTGCGGTTCTATTTAGGGCATATTAGGGCAGGTGTCCTTTATAATCCCTCAAATAACAGCCCGGCATGGACCGAGGCACTATTTAATGCTCAGTAACTCACTTAACCAAATCCAGACCGTTCCTCTTCTATACGGCAGACAGAGGCTAATTATGCTTCTGGATGACTGCTTATTCACTGAGAAATAAATAGCAAAATGTCAGATTACAAACAGGATGGAACAGAAAGACCTTTATAAAATGAGGGATTTTTTTCTTTTAGTTTGCTTTTCTTTGGTGCACCAGGATAGCGCTAGTATAGCCTCTTATTGGCCTTATGGGTCTTGCTTTTCTTTACCACTCTGGCCAGCCGATGACCAGGGATGCATTCAGTTGGGTAGCAGCTCGCCCAGAAAGAATCAAACCCTGTTATCTTCATTTGACCTTCCTATCACTTTCAAAACAACCAGAATAACAACAGCAGCCCCAGTAACAGCAGCCATAAACACCCCCTGCCCTGGCCTGCCTTCTCTCCCTTTTATTTCACTCCCCTTTGATGGCAGTCAATGCGAAGGACAAATCTGTCATTAACTATTTGCAAATGATCAGTTCCTCACCGCAGCTGTTTGCTGGCCCCATGGCCATGCCAAACACAGCTGCTCAGATACACTAGCCCAGTCTAGCTGGGCAGCTCCCCACATCTGCAGCTTCCCCCAGTTGCCTAAGGAAGAACCAGACAACTAAACCTCAAGTCAGCAGAAGTGTGGTTTTCTACAACTGCAGGCTTCCCACATCTCCACTTCTGCTTTCAGCGTCGCATGGGGAGACAGGCTGACGGGTTGAGGGGTGCCGAACAAGTAGCCTTGCCTCCTGGAGATGCCGCTGCTCTGAGGACAGAGGGGAGGAAACCCTGACTAGGTTTCAGGGTGGTTACTGAGGAAATCAGCACAACTGCTGCCTGGGTCCTCTGCATTTTACAAAAAGCAACCAGCTTCATGCTTCCACTTATTAATTTTCCCCAGCTTCTAAAGGTCAATGACCTGGCTAGCCGAGATTCACAAATAACAGGTGCAGAGCCTCCACTGCCTGCCTCCATGGGACATCTCTCTGTCACTTTTATTTACTGAATCAATCCACCAGTGTCCAGTAGGAGAACAACAGCTAAATGGCCATTAATTGTGGGCTGATGTGCAGATGAAACAAACCTCCAAAGGGACTATAAACCTTTGTTCCTTCCCCTCCTCCTGCTCTCACTGCAGGATCAGCAGTAAATCATATTGAAATCCATCCGCTTATTAAAAACGTACCCTGAGGGCCGTCTCAGGAGAGCAACGCTAACCTCTTACCATCCTTCCCTCCGAGTCCTCTCTTCTCTCCACCTGTCCCTCTTTTCTTCCTTTCTTTGTTTCTTTTTGATTAATCCTTTTCATCTCTTTTTCTCTCTTTATTCTCCCTCATCTGTGTGTGTTCATCCCTGGAGATAATGGCCTTGTATTAGTTATGTCAGGTCCCAGGCAACAATAGTTTCTGTTTTCTCTTCCTCATGTATATATGGTGTGAGTATACCTACAGCTGGTAATTCTATGGGAGACAAGGTGGAAAAGGGAGGAAAAATTCTCCCCAAAAGGGAATACTTGTTTTTTTCTTCTGCTTTTTCAGTATTCTCCAGTAAATCTCTTTAACTCCCCAGAGTGCAAAAGGAGCTTAATTAAAGTGTAAAAGGGAATTTTAAAGATAAAAAATAAAACAACTTTCCACATGTGCTGATATAGCAAGGCTTGAGACAGGGTGTGATGTGGGATGTCCTTCTATATGCTGTGAATATGTATTCCTCCCATTGGTTAATAAAGAACCTGCTTTGGCCTATGACAGGATAGATTATAGCTAGGTGGGAAATCCAAACAGACGTAGAGAGAGAAAGAAGGCCGGGGTAGAAAGAGATGCCAGCGAGCCACTCATAGGACAGAATGCCAGAACACCTGAGGTAATGCCACGTCCATGTGGCGATATACAGACTATTAGAAATGGGTTTATTTGTAAGTGGGATCTAGCCAGTAATAACCTAAGCCATTGGCCAAACAATTATATTAGTATTAGCCTCTGAGTGACTGATTATTCTATAAGTGGTTGTGGGGACCTGCTGGCAGGAGAGAAACAGGTCCAGTGGGCCCAGGTGAGACAGAGAGAAGCCTCCCGCTCCCAGGGTGACAGTGGTTGACTTTCTGGAGGGCAGTAGATAGTTACCAATACTGCTTACCTCTGGGCTGTAGGTTGTGACTGCATTACAGCTCTACCCACCACATTTTGCTTTCCTCTTTAGGTAGCAGGATGAGGGTGAGACTTGTTCAAGACAGACAGTTACCCTGTTAGCAGCAGCAGTAGCATTTCAGTCCAGCAGGCTTCTTAATTACCCCGATAGTTAAAAAGGTTGCAATCAAAAGGTTAAGAGCTAGTAAGTACAGGATTACAATAAAGTCGATGTCATGAGTTTGATGTAAGGAGACCAGCATGCAATATGGTCTCCTCTTGGTTTGATCTTCACCAAGGAGTATGGAAAGTCAACAACAGGGAACTATGGAGCAGAGAGGAGTAGGAAAGTAAGGAAGAAGGCAACACTTTATACAGGCTGCTGTGGAGGCCCCAGTAGAGACAGCTCAGCTCAATAGCAAACATTTTAACAAGCACACACACAGAGGTCTTTTAATCGCTTTTGCATTCTTTTTTGTTTGTTTGTTTTTCATTTTTTTATGGTGTTTCTCTGTAGCTTTGGAACCTATCCTGGAACTAGGTCTTGTAGACCAGGCTGGCCTCAAATTCACAGACATCTGCCTGCCTCTGCCTCCCAAGTGCTCAGATTAACAGTGTGTGTCACCGCTGCCCGGCTCTTGCTTTCGCATTCTTATAACTGATGGATGTCATGGAAGAACATATGTATTCTCTTATCAGCTCAACTACAAAATCACCCTTTGAGCTTTAGTAAATCAGGTGACAATTTCATTTCTCATGTTCCTCATCTCCCTTATCAGAGATTCTAAATGAATTTTATTTCTCATGTTTCAAGTTCACCATTCTGATCAGCAACGTTAATATTAAAGATAAAGAGTGGCCACTAATCTCCATTGTTGACTTGACTAGATTTGGAATAACCTAGGATACACACTTTGGGGCGTAACCTTAAAGAAAGTCTCATCTTGAATGGGGATTGGGGTTCCAGACAACAAATAGGAAACCAGAAGAAATCAAGCTGAGTACCAGCATTCACTCCTCTCTACTGTCTCATTGCTGCTTTACTGTGACCAGTTCTCCATGATCCAGCCACCATGTTTTCCCCATTAAGGTGGACTGTAATTCTGGAAAAATAGCCACCTTTTGGTTATTTCGTATGTTCCAACACAAGACTGATAAAAGTTACTATCAGTGAAGTGTACGGAGAACTGAGCTGGATGGTATGACATCATTGACTTGATTTGTGAGGTTTGCTTTTTTTGTTGTTTCTTACATCAGCTGGCAAATTAAATTGTGCATGTGACATTATGAAAGAACTGAGGAGAACCAACGATGACATTGATAGTAATACCCACAGTGTAGTAAAATGTATATCCTTTAAAATTCTCAAAATTTTTAAAGTACAATGTGACAAAAATTTCAAATAATGGCTCCTTCAAGTGTCTAAATCATGTGCATGAGTAAGGCTACCATCAGAACTGCAGATGGGTAAAAAGGCTGTTGACAGACATTTAATGTCAAGATTTAATGCCAAGAGCAACTGAGCCCTTGAAATATCCATGTGTGGAGCAAAGATGGCTTCTCATTAGTGGTGGCTGGCATGTCATCATCTGTTGGATAGTAATGAATTTGAGTATATTTCTAGCATCCATCATTATAGCAAACTAGTCATGAAGAAACCATTAGTGTCTAAAAAATAAAATATAGCAAAAAGACTGCACTGATCACAGTCATGTTGATTTTGAGAGCTCTGAAATGAAGACATTTCCTTGTCTCCAAATCCTCTCCACATCCTGTGTGGAAGTTCAAGTCTGCTTTTATAATTTCATAACATAGAAGCAGCAACAAGGTGTTTTTAACATCCTAAATGGAAGAGAGACAGAGAGAATATTTGTTTCCTATCTTGATTCAAACTGGAAGCAGATTGGCACCTGCAGAATTTACAAGGATTTATATCAAATCTACAAATTAATTTGACAGTTCATCTGTCATATTAAGTAAATTCTTATCACATCACATGCCTTGTCCCATGCTAGCCCCTAACAAGACAGAGACATTGTCTGCCTAAATGAGGTTTACACATCTCTTTTTGTTCTGGGAAGCAGACATGGTAAGATCACACATATGAGGACTCTGTTCTCAAAAGATAGAAAGAGAAGTACAGTTCATGAACTGACCTAAAATAAAAATCCATGATTGTTTCCTGAGAACTGTGTAAACCTTAACTCCTATCTTCCGTCAGAAAGACTATTCAAGAGGCAAAGCATTGCACATTTTGTTAAACAAAACTTTCTTCACAGCACTATCTTAAAATAATCTATCACCACATGTATTTAAGTCTCAGCACCATTAAGGGACAGTTCATGAATATTCTTTAAAGTTTTGATCATTTCAAGGGGTTACAATGGTATGCAAGGAGTGTTTTGTGATGAGAAATCTTAAGTCACTGTCCAATGTAATTCATAATGTACTTCTTAATTTCACAGGACAAAGCTCTGCCATGTTCTAAAAACTCAGGTTTCAAGGCTGTTGGAGGAAGGCCACTTTGTTGGTTCCTAGCCACCCAGCTAGCTTAGACCCGAAATAATCACACAAAAACTGAATTAATTAAATCACTGCTTGGCCCATTAGCTTTAGCCTCTTGTTAGCTAACTTTTATATTAATTTAACCCATTTTTATTAATCTGTGTATCACCATGTGGCTGTGGCTTACTGGCTAAAGTTCCCAGTGTCTGTCTCTGGTGGTTCTATGGCTTCTCTCTAACTATGCCTTCCTCCTCCCATACTATAGGCCAAACCAGTTTTTTTTTAATTCATTAACCAATCAAAGCAACACATAGACAGAAGGACCTCCCACACCATTTCTCCTTTTCTGTTTAAATGAAAAGGAAGGCTTTAACTTTAACATAGTAAAATTACANAAGCAACACATAGACAGAAGGACCTCCCACACCATTTCTCCTTTTCTGTTTAAATGAAAAGGAAGGCTTTAACTTTAACATAGTAAAATTACATATAACAAAACAGTTATCAAGAAAGAATGAATTACATTTATAATATTTATATCTACTTTATCTTTTTTCATAACTAAGGAAAACTATATTTATTCTTTAACACGATCAAAGACTCCAGAAGGATATAATATTGCTTAAGTTAATGGGAAGTGCATTGCAAGCAACTTCCAAAATTCTAGAATTGGCAGAGACATTTCATTACCTCGGCAGTCACCCAAAGTTCTTCTGCACCATTGGGGCATCCATCTTCAGCCTATAGGTCCATAGTCTCCAGAAGACTTTTCCACAAAGCAGGAAATTTCAAAGACAGTTCCACCTATACCAGCAGTTTGGCTATCACATTTTTTTGTGTGTGTCCTGCAAAATGTCTAGCAGACTTTTTCATGAGACAGGAAACCCGAAGGACCATCTCACCTTTAGGCAAGTTTAGGAGTCATTTCTCTGTGGGTCCTGCATGTACAGTTCAACATTCCAGACGTGAGCAGTTTCTTGCCAAAATGGATAGATAGCAAACTCCATAAGGAGCCTATTAGATGCCCATCTTCCTCTTGAAGTAATTGGTGCTGCCAGGAGCAGATGTGTCTCATGGTCATGAAAAGACTTAAGCTCTTAAAACATTTTAAATGCCATATTCTCTAGTCTTTAAAAGACTTGAAGAATGCCTATCCATCTGAAATATATCTCTGTACATCTAGAAAATCTAGCTAACATGACTACAAGCTTGACATTATAAATGATTATCTATTAACTTATATTTCTTTTTATACATTACATTTTAAATGAGCTGTACAAACACAATACCTTAATCAAGAACAGAAATATACATATAACAAAATTGATCTTAAATTTGTATCAATAAACTAAGATCTATACCAATGCAAATCTCTATAGCATATCTACCTTTAAATGTAAAGAAGCATTTACAAACAATATTTTGGAATATGGGCATAGTTTTGTTTGAACTTCTTCCTGACATTTGGGGGCATTGTTAATCAGGTCTTTCATGGTGTATCCGTGTTAGATTCATCTCAGTGCAAAGTAATTTTTTGGGGGTGTTCACAGCAACCTCTCAGAATATCATGGTCTATCAAACCATATTAGTCTGGAATGAATCCACAGGTTTTTATCCTCTGTGGAAACAAAAGAACAACCTCTTTTCCAAAGCAACATATTCTTAGACCCAAATTCTGAACTCAGGATACCTTTATAATATACATGGTGGTTTAGCTTAGCAGACCATAGAATGAAATGTCTCTCTGTACTCAGCTCCTTCACAGTCAAAAAATTCAAATAAAACGCAATAATATACATAATCCAGACTCTTTGCATATAGTCTATCTTTACATGACATATTTTTTCTTTACTCCTTTGAATCTATGACTGTCTGTACTCATTAACCAATAAATGCAACACATAGACAAAAGGACCTTCCACACCACAAAAGTATTTCCTTTGTGACTCTTAACGTAGATCACTATGAAGGCTCTTCATGTGGCAGTACTATGAGCTTTATTGCATTCCCATGTAGCCATCTTCAGAGTTGGGGAGTCATTAGTTAATTGTTCTCCATACAAAAGAAAGACTCTGGTCCCAGAGGAGCTGTGGGTGTCTATTTTCTGCTCACAAGGCAGTGTTTGCTCCTTTAAAATGACTCCACCATGTGCAAATTTTAATCTGTCTCTAGAAAAATCACTCTGGGTGTTTCTTCACACTGGACTGATTGCAATTCAGAGAACTGTTCAGCATCCCAGACATAATGGCCACCTTTTCTTAATAAATCTTGCTGAAGTTCTTCAGATTACTAGAACATGACTCTGGACTGTTTAATAGAAAAAAATATGAAAAAATTCTCTGGATATCCAGATATCTACAAGGCCAGAAAAAGTATTCATTTTTGTGTGATTGTGAATTTCTCATAGCAAGATTTTTATTTGAAATATCTATATGTATGTATACACCTATATACACATACACACACGCATATATATATAATTTTAAATGCATATATTTGTCTTTATTTGTGTTGTTTCCATCCAAAGAGAAAGAAGTGATGTCCTTATTTAAGATACAAAGAAACATGCAGTGATAATAATAGATGTTGATGGAGGACTAGGGCCTGGCAAGAGGTTTACAATGCCCTTGGGAGGCAGCAGGGACATATTCACCGTTCTAGAAGAGAGGTCACCATGCTCTTACTTCTGTTTTCATAATAATGATAAGATCTGAGCAGACTCCACTGTGATAGGTCTGAGCACATTGCAAGCTATTGGTATCAATGAGATCTTTATGCTGATTGGAATTTCATAAGAGCTCAGAAGCCTATAGGAAATTCAAATAACAATGAATGTTGCTGTAATGAAAATAGTTTTAGAGTTAGGCAGATTTAATCTCTGTCCTCTGTGACAAATCAATCTAATCTTGCAAAGCCACGAAACACTGTATTTTGGCCTCAACTCTAAATCCATGTTATTCTAGATTGCTCTATTGGTAACTTCATCCTTTGTTTTCAGTCTCTGCAACTATTGCCCCACTTTCTGTGCAATGGTCTCATTCTGATAAAATCTTTTGAGCCATTTTCACTTATATGTACTTTCAAACTTCTAAGCTGTCATGTGATGTTTCCCAAAGAAACATCTCTTCACCAGATGAAATAGGAACCAAAAGAGTGTAAAAAGGATTCCATCCAATTACAGTATGGTGAAGAAATGGCTTTATTGGGATTATAAACATGATCATGTTGGATTAAAGGCAGCATCACCACCCAGACTGATACTTCTGCCTAAAGTCAATTTACACAATCACAGTGGAGGGAGGGATTTGTGTGGTTTTCTTGGAACTCTCCCAGATCTTGTGGGATCTTGTGAGTCTCATCACCCTTTCCTGGGTGTTCCATGAACATGTGATGTCGCGAGCTTCTCATAACGGATGTCAGAGCTCCTTTGCTTTGGGATGACATGGTCATATAGAAACTGAGGATACCAACTGCACTCACCTTCATGTGTTGTGTTTTCTTTGCTCCAAAACCAGCTGTTTATCTTGCTGCCTCATCTGCCACATAATTCTTCCATTCATCTTTGGGTTTCAGTTCAAACAAACATTAGATCTGTTTCACAGAGTGTCCTTATCTCTCTTTAGTCAGTTTAACACTTCTCCAAGCGTGTTGCTATGGTAGCCTCATTCTAATGCTATACTAATGAGTGAGCAACTGCTATCCTCTAGGCGCCGCTGTACATGATTTCAATTTAAGACATCATGGAGAATGTGTTTTAGACTGTAATATCTTTTCATGTAGGATTTTCCTACTAGCCAGTAGGCACAAAAGTGAAAGACTCTAATGATGGGTATGCCTAAGGAACCAGCAAGGTCCCTATGATTTGAGAAATTGTTCACTACTTCTTTTATTTACAAATTATTTAAGCAGAAGAATTTTCAAGGCCCTGATTCTGAACACAGTGACTTCATCTTCCTACTAAGTAACAGATCACTATGTTTCTACACATGGCAATTCATGGAGTTACTAACAGTTCATTCATTCATTCATTCATTCATCCACCAGACAGATAAGCTTTAAGTACTTAATCTGTAGTCTGGAACTTTCCTTGCTCTGCCTTCCTTTTCACATCTTGTTTATTTCTTATACTCTAGACTATTTCCTCATGAATCAGGTATTATCACCTGTATTTTTCTCTACCCATTCCCTGGAAAGTGAATAGAAATCAGTTCCTAAACAGGATTTATGCAGATCATGTATGTCCTATAGATTATATCAGAATGGGAAGTCATGTCATCACTCACCTATGCTTCATGTTGGCCTGATTAAGCTCATATGCTTGGAGAATTTTAGATTTGAGTCATTCTACAGTTTAATACCATATCCACCACCTGTCGGAAGTTTCCCAGTCTTCTATGAATGTCTCCAAAGCTGGAGGCCATATTGTATCTTGGGGCATTTACACCATATTTACTATCTCTAAAGTTGCTTTCACAATTTTGGTGTTGTTGTAATATTGATTTAAGTCTGTCTTCCTATCACTTTCTGGTACTGGAAAGTCAGTAGAGTAAAATATAGTTAGCATGTTGTAACGAGTTGTAAAATCTTTTAGGAAAGCATGTCTCTTTCTAGAAGAAGGCTCTGAAGGTGAGCTGTGAGGCCAACTCTCCAAGCTGCTATTCCTCTATTTTTGCATCAGTGTGGATCAGGGTGAGGGAAGGGGAACTAATAATCCTTAGAACAATCAGGCACTCTCCTAGTTTTTTTCTGTAAGTCATACCCTTGGGTAATTAACTTGCCTGTTGGATCTTGGCCGCCATTGACACATTTTGCTGTCCTGGTTTGTGTCAGTTAATCAACACTGAGAGAACCTGCTGTGACATAACTCTGTTCTAGGCCCAGTGGAAACATTAACTAATTGTGGCAAAACACTAAGCAATGTTTATCCCAGGGTTTATTGCTAAAGAAAGATCAAGAAAAAATATGGAAGGCCATAATCAGTTTCTTCATCCTATATGGATTACTTCTAAAAGGTTCTGGGAGCAAAATTGCAAATGACTACTCCACTCTTCTATTCTATTGAACAAGAATGAAGGACTAAATATTTTAAAACTATAGAACCCTGGCAACCTGATAGTAAGTTGGAGCACCCATCACTAGACTCGTGTTCTTCTTGAGATTTGATTTTCTTGCTGCCTGTTTGTTCTTGGCCTAAATACAAAACAAGAAAACAAAGAAAAGTTCACATGAGCATAAATATTTACAATTCTGTGAACATGTTTGAAAAATTAAAATCAGAAGAGTTGTTGAGATTTTCAAAACATAAATAAAATATCAGGCTGAAGTCAGATCTTACCATATGTTTCTAAGAGATGTTAATACAGGATTTTAGAAACAAACTAAATACCACAAAGGAGTGGCAGTTTCAGTCATATTGGGGCATGGTGGGTTGACTGTCAGGATTTACTTGGTAGACTTTTGCTTTTCCTATGGAATATTATTTTTTCCCTTTGAGGTATCAATTACACTGGGGTAGAGAAACTATGTATCCTTGGGTTTTCTTTTCCCTTTTCTCTTTGATATATATTTGCTCTTTGAAATTAATATATAATTAAATCATTTCTCTCCTTCCGTTTGTCCCTACAACCCTTTATATATGCACTTACCCTCCTCTCAAATTCATGGCTTCGTTTTCTTGACTTTTTCTGAAATGTTGATATATGTGTGTGTATATATATGTGTGTCTGTTTATATATAGAAACATATACAAAGTTGCTCAGTCTGAGTCTTATAATGTTACACACACACACACACACACACACAGCCATTTGGTATTGGATAATCGAGGAGGTCTTTTTAAGGGATGCTTCCTTATGTCTCTCTTAACTTTCTTTAGATAAATGTACCTCTCATCCCTCATCAAAACAAGTCTTCTTTTCATAGAGATCACCACAGACAACAACTGATTGAGATACAAAGAACAAATGATCTTCTGATGACAAGTCTCAAATAATAGATCTACACTACAACTCAAGCACCTAATGTTTAGGCAACATTCTACAGAAGGTGTCAGATATCATAAAAGCCAGGGGAATAGGATGCCTGCTGTTAGGTCATATCTTGAGATGACAGAGAAGCTGCTACACGAAGTCCCAACAGCCTGACTGGATAAACAATGCCTGAGCAATTATGACACCAACATACATGCTACCATGAAAGGGAGAAATATTACAGGATATCAACCCCAGACAAAGAACTATAGCTCAGTTCTGTATGTTTTCTAGGTGAGGGCAGGGAGGCAACAGTAGAGATACGGCAGGAGAGTGGGTGAGTGGAGGAAGAGGATGAAATGAATAGTGACTCAGTGAGAGTGTGAGCAAGCAGCAGAGACTAACACAGGCTTTTTCATGCTCTGGACTCCAGATGTGTCCTGAGAATTAATGCAGCAAGAATGGATCTTTCCTGACACCCATGGGGAATAATTTGCTGTGGGAAGCCTCTCACCTAGAAACAAGGTAATGACAATGAAGTTTTGGTTAGAGAACAAATGAAAGAGAAACATTCTTCAAAGGTCGTTTTGGGGATAGGAGACAGGGGAGCTAGAGAGTGCATATGTGCTGGTGAGTTAACGGATTTAGAATGAGATGTCTTCACCTGAGTTTTGGGACACAGCTAAAGAAGCGAAAAGAGAGGGAACATTTTCAGTAAGAATGCACAGGTATGGTATACAGTCTATCAATGTACAGAACAGGCTAATAAAATAGTCCTCTGCCTGGTCCAGACATGAGTAATATATTTTCCTCTAAGAACTAAGTGTTGACAAAGTCCATTTGTGCTTTGCCTAAGAAAGACAGTTATGGAAGATGCCTGATTTCTCGTGGTCCTGGCTTTCCTTGTACAGCAATGAGTCTGCGGACTTGAAGCAGAAGTCTGATCCATACTAGAGAACCACTGTCTGCCTCACTCTAAAGTGGATCCAATTTATTCCTCTCTGCTAGACACCGTGGTGCCTGCCTTTGGCTTTCAAAAGGCAGGATATATCACCTCTAGGCAAAGGAATCTTAAACACCCCTGTGTACAATACTGTATTCTTAGAACCCTTGGCCACCATTCTCACTTGCCTTTTCTTCCCCATTGATGCTTCCCTTTTTTTCAGTACTGTAACCCATCACAGTTTGGAAAGATGCACAGCTGAGAACTCTTGACCAGCTGTGGTCTCACTGCCATGCAGGGAACTACCTCAATTTCACAGATAGAACCATGTCTTTCTTATAGAGGTAAAGGCCAAGGGCTTTCCACCTGGGGCCTAGTGTGTTGAAAGCTTCATCAGCAGGCTGTGTATAGGAGGTTCTTCTGTGTATGTGTTGTTTTCATTGATTGAATAAAGAAACTGCCTTGTCCTAGTAGATAGGGTGAAACTCAGGTAGGTGGGGAAGACAGAATAGAATTCTGGGAGGAAGAAGGCAGCGTGGCAGATGCCAAGAAGCTCCCACCTGAGACTGACACTGGTTAGAATCTTTCAGGGTAAGCCACAAACTCTTGGTGTTACACAGATTGGTAGAAATGGGTTAGATCTAGATGTGAGAGTTGGCCAAGAAGAGGCTAGATATAATGGCCCAGGCAGTAATTTAATTAATATAATTTCTGTATGGTTTTTTTGGGGGTTAAGCTAGCTGGGCAGCAGGATGCGGCCCGCTCTTCCTACTACAGCTGTGGAATAAAGAGAACCCATTTAGTTGTAAGGGATATTTAAGGAAGTCAGGCTGTCATTGATAGTAGGACTCTAGCTTCTTTCCCTCTCTCCCACCTTCCCTGTCTCTTTTCCTTCTCTTCCCTCCACACTCCAGTCACCTGACATCTCTGACAAGCACATTTCTGATTGATCTGTGCTGTCACATTTCCAAAGAGAATAGCACCAAAACCCAAAGCCTCTTTATATTGATTCCTTATAAAATATTTATGTCATGCATTTTGTCACTGGAAAGGAAATATGAATCTCATACAGTAGATATTCCTGTGGATAACTCAAAGTTACAGAAGATTCAGCCTCAAAAATAGCAAATATCTGCTGGGAGGATTACAAAGCTTAGTGCTGTGCTCACAACCTTCAATGCTGTTAATTAAAGACCACTGCCCATTTGTTATTGTGGCACACCAAATAAATTGCTGACTTTGCTGTTCTTCGGTTCTGTAAAATGGGTTATTTAGGGAAAAACAGTTAGGCCTCATGTGCCGTGTATAGCTTAGTTCGGTATAAGCACAGGTGTCCCTACCAAGACCTGACCTAGACTGTCATCAGCAGAGCTTGGTAGGTGTTTATCCATCTACTCTGTTTACACTGCAGTGTAATCGGACACAAATTCGAGTTTCTTGTTTCAGATCCCTGCTTTTTCCAAAGCTGCATCTCACCTACTGAGAAATTAAGCAAGACTGTTATACTTTCTTCAATGACTATACATGTTGGAAAATTGAAAATTCTGAAATACAGAAAATAGATGGGAACTTTTAATTTTTATTTATTTCTACACATTACTGTGTCACTTGGTTTTAAATGAAATATCAATATTTCATCTTATCAATAAAGTAACCCCATGAGGCATCTTAGCTTAGTATTTCTATTTGACTTAGTACTTAATGTTTAATTTTTCAATGTACATTTGTTTACTAAGCTAATAAATGATACTTTTACAGCCCTGCTCATAGCCCAGATGCTTCCCAAGGTATCCACTGCAGAAAAAAGTGATACATGATTTAAACGATGAGGCAGCTCTCACTTAGAGAAGCCTACACCCATGTTATCTGTGATCTTTTTTCATAGTCACAAGTGCCTCTCTTTTTATTAGCTCTCATACTTAAAATCTATGTTTAAATACTCAGTAAACTATATCTCTTTTTCAGAAATGCAAAGAGAAAATGAAATGCAAGATGGCAGATGCAATTGTTAAGTAGAGAAACAGAGAATTTGTTGGGCAGAAGTATTCAGTAAAGCAACCTGAAAACTCTGGTGCAGGATGAGGAAGAAATCATGACTGCCCCAGCGCTGAGCTGCTTCTTGATCTTCTGGATGACCCCTGTTAACACCACCGTCTTCATTATCTCCATCCTCACTCTCATCTCAACAGTAAACTGGTCAGAATTACCCTGTCTCTGTTTTTTTTTAAAACAATGATTTAGTGTACAACATCTAATTCTTCTACCACCACATATCTTTGAATCTATTCACATCATTCCCATTTGACAAGAAAGAAAACAGAGAAAATATCTCAGCTATGAGATCATCTCCTGATAATTCATCTTTCTCTCTTAGTATGTATTCTGGCATGTGTCTGAGAAAATCATACCTGTACATATTTGCCATCTGTGCAGCTCCAGGGGTGACTTTTAGTTAGCAGCTGAACTTTAAAATCCGTCCATGTTGGTGTAAAAAGAAAAACATGGCAGGATGATAGAAGTCATTGCAATATGTAAGATTCTGCTTCCATTAAGGATGCTTTGGAGATTTACTCTGTTCCCTGCAGAGATTATTTTATTTTTGCAGAAATCAGTGCATGTTATAGAAATTGTTCCTAATATCAGGAATTTGAACACTTGAGAGTCTAATATACAGATGCTAATCAGTGTCGCTATACTGGAACAGAGGTGTGAAGCAGGACAATGGAACCGCTAATGATCATAAATGAATCTCTTTCAAATTCTAAGGAGACTGTAAAAAGGGGAGGGAATTATACTTGAAGCTGGGTTAGGGGCCAGTAATTAACTGAACAAAAGGGATGAGGAGAAGTAGAATTTCTTTATATGTGCAAAGACAGAATGTACAAATTGTCTTACTGATAATGTGTTTGTCTCTCTTTTCAGAAAGGGCTCAGTGATGTGTATTTTGCAACCATGTAATCACAGGCAATATTGTTTGGTCATTGCAGATTGAATTATTCGGAAAGAGTGTAAGCTTTGTCAAAGCAAGTCTTAATTCTTTATTCCTTCGTTAGTATTAATTATGCACAGGCCCTTTGTGGAGCACATTTAAAAAAATCTTCCTTTCTATTATTTAATAGGTTAAAAATGTTCTCCTGCATCTCTGAATATTAGTTTCTGGCCTTCCAATACACAGCAGAAGCATCTTTACTCACCACATCCTGAGGGTGAACATGCAATTGCTCAGTCCAGGTGTTGGAATAATTGAGATAAATTAAATGAATCTTGAATGCTCCATGGTCTCCACCTGTGTGGTAGGTTACCTTTCTCATAGTGGATGAAGAAACAAGCACCCATTGATCAAACTCCATTGCTGTAGGTATTTCAGACAATAAATTTTATCCAACTTTAAAAGGTAAATAAAATAGGTAGGGGTGTACACCTTTAATCCCAGCACAGAGGAGGTAGATGCAAGCAGATCTCTGTAAGTTTAAAGTCAGTCTGATCTACAGAGTGAGTTCCAGGCCATCCAGGGCTATTACACAGAGAAACTCTGTCTCAAAAAAAAAAAAAAAGGAAAACAAAAAAAGCAAGTAAAATTTCCCCACATAGTACACACACACACACACACACACTATATATATAGTGTGTGTGTGTGTGTGTGTGTGTGTGTAAATTCAGGAACTAATTCTGTCTTATGGTTGAAAAGCAATGCTGCAAAGCATTGTCAGGACTCTTCAGCAGTGGTATATATTAGTGGTGTATATTAGAGAATTCCCTTGACTTGGTTGCTTATACTGCCTGGTTTTCTAATAAGCAAACATGAAAAATGAAGAACAGTTTAATGTATCTCAAGAAAAATGAACTAAACTATTCTTGCTCATACCAGAGATAGAACCATGAAAAAATGACTAAGGAACTCACATGGAGCACATGAATGGTTCCAAGTATATTTTGTCTCATCGTGGCAATATCTTTCTCTTCTGCATCTACCTAATGTTTCCCCTCTACCTCTTCTATGATTATTTTTCCATTCTGTCTTATAAATATACATTTTGAATGACTGTCAAAACATATGGTTCTAATGCTACATCAAATACTTTAGTTCAGGCCATAGTGCCTGATGGTTATTATCTTCTACCATAATTCAATAGTCTGTCTGAGTCATTCCATAGCATATACAGGTAGTGTCTCCTCTTCTCTTTCCTTTCTTTTTTCTTTTTTTAATTAAAAATTTCCACCTCCTCCCCTCTTCCCATTCCCCCCTCCCCCC
>LOEQ01002744.1:148172-159829 GCA_001685075.1 Bramus lutescens
GGGGGGGGCTAGGACAACTCTTATAACTTGATTCTCCTTTGTTCATTCTGGGACAGGCACTGGAGTGTATGCTGCTCAAGGAGACATGTTTGTGTAGAACTTTACATTACAGCTATACTTGGAGATTTTGCACAGTACTCTATATGAGTCTTGGATCCCTGAGAAATGGGTGAATCATCTGCTCTTTCAGAAAAATCTGCTCTGAAAGTACAGTCTCTGTTTATGATTTTTACTGGGAATTTAATAAAGGAAAATATAGGAATATAGCTATATTCAAAGAATGGCTTGAAAAAAAAGACATATATTTCTTAGAAGATACCTGAAAATCTTTTAAAATAGCTTGATATATACATTGCAGTTTGCATCTGAATCCTCAGTGACAAGATAGTCAACAGAGGTTGGTGTATCTTATTTTCAGGAACCATAAGATGTTAAAATAAAAATGATTTGTCATATTAAAACCTTAGCTCGTTTCCTCTCCCCCTTCCCCTGATTGCTTTGGCTTTATACCACTCTATATTTATTCAAACTAAGTAGACCTGTTGGATATGTATTGTACTGTTGCTACAAGTATCTAAGTGTATTTACGAGTGGGATAAAAATTCTGTTCATTTCTCTAACACTAACATGGAGGCACTGAGAGCCACTTCTGTGGGTTGCTGTTCTTGTGCCAGGGATGGCTGGGTAGGAAGACATTTCATAATTCATTGTGGATAGCACACATGCTACTGTACTGTCCTAATGCCATTTCTAACCTTATTTTTTTATCAGCTGGGTGCCATAGATTAGAATAAGGGATAAAAACAGCTCATTGTCTTCTGCTCAACAGAGTCCATGTTTGAAGAACAATCAGGGCCTTATTAAGAGAAGCCATACTGCCATAATGGGGAGTAGATCACAGGCCACGACTTTTTGTGCCCGCTTTTCTCTGTGGGAGGGAACATGACCTTGCCTATCCCCCCCTCCCCGAGATCAGCTTAATGACAAACATATTTTCTTTCTCTGAATTTTGAAAGCAAGAGAAGAGAAAGGATTCAGAAAGGGTGTTGGACTCATTTTCACTTTCCCATGATGGAAGATATGCACAGATACTGTGTTAGAAAGGCGGTTTGGTTTGACATTGGGGACAAAGCCATTTCCATCATCACGCTTCCTATCTACAGTGTATCTGGGGGTCTGTTTTTATCTTCAGAAGGGCAGTGTTTAAATATGGGCTCTGGATTTCCTTGCACTGCCCCACCCCCGAGATTTCCTCCAGGTTTCCCTTTCATGAATCAGAGTTGGTTCCTCCTTTCATGTTCACATATTTTAGTTCTTCAAACATAGTTCAAATTCTGCATTCTCTCTGAAGCAAGCCTCACCCACCCTGACTCTGGCTTTGCCTCCCTTTGAACTGCTGTCTATTATTCTCAATACGTCATGTAGACACTAAAATTTATTATGCCATGTTGACTTATTTATACCTCAAGATGCAGATCTGACCTTGTATTTCATTTGTTTTTCTTATACCATGTTTTCTCTTTCATCTTCCCCAACTCTATGTGCTGCATGCATCTATAACTTTAAAATGTATGCATCTGCTAAAATGTAGAATATTATTTGTTGATATGTGAGATTTATTTTGAATTTCATAAAGCTTATTGCACCATAGTTATTAGCTTGTTTCTTACACAACAGTATACATTAATCCATTGGGAAAAAAACAGAAGGTGTACCCAACTATGGGTGGAGAAACTATATTGGCAAACCAGGAACTCCAGATTCATTTTCAAAGCTGCAGTAGAGGCAGCACAGGAGAAGCAATCAATTAATCCAACTACTGTCTTTCCATCTGCAGTTCTCATCCTAAACTTCAAACAGATGGATATTAGGTAGATAACCTTAAACTAGAAAAGGTCAGTTAGTTAAAAAGTCTCATGAAAGCCTGAGTGTGCTACTCTCTGGACCCACTCTTAATAAAGATGACAATCACTGCCCAGCTCAGAACTCTCTCCTCTGAGCATGAATGCAGACAGGCATGTGCTTGCCTGCTCTTCATAGATACACAAGAATGCTAATTTCTGAGTCTCTGGACTACACCAGACTGAAAAAATACCACAGTTATTAAAATATCAGAGTTATGCTGCTTGAAATAAATACATTATTTTCACCTCAGGTTAACAAGAGGGCAGCATCCCTTCTGCTTCTTAGACACCTTCCCTGGCTCAGCTTCTTCTCCTATTAAATAATGACCAACCTACCATTGTCATTTGTGGCAAAAGGCCATGTAATCTAATCCAATCTGGATCCTTTATAAGATGTACATTATTGTTTCAAAGTGGTTATTTGATAATAAAATTAGGACTTTTTTTCCTCATGAAAAAGACTGTCAGGGCTTCAGTCACTGCACTACTTTACTCAACAAGTCAGCTAGCTTAGAGGGAAGGCTACGTGAGGTATCTATAGAACCAAACAGCACCAGTAATCCATAGTAAAAGTTTACTGTGTGGGCATTACCTGCTTATTATTTTCTTCAGTACTATTTAGAAGTCTATGTTAAAGATGTGCACAGGACTGTGTTTAGAAAGGTGGAGATTATAATTCTGCCACTTGTGATATTACATTAGCCATATTGGTGTGGCCTGATCT
The DNA here is from genome assembly GCA_001685075.1 of Bramus lutescens. NCBI lineage: Eukaryota > Metazoa > Chordata > Mammalia > Rodentia > Cricetidae > Bramus > Bramus lutescens. Next base: position 150,801 of record LOEQ01002744.1, read on the forward strand.
GGTCAGAAATCAGTCTCTGATTCAGAAGTTCAATGTAACTTGATTTATCCTATTGTCAGATGAGTGTTAGGTGCAGTATCTTTTCTATTTCATTTTCTGCTATATCATTGTACCATGTATAGCCAAATTACTTTTAATTTTGATTAGAAATGAGCCATTTTCCTTGTACATACATTTTAATAATCACGATGTATCATGTTGAACATATGAAAATGATAGTAACGAACATTAGAGTTTTAACAAGTTGTCTGAGTATCTCATTTGGCTTGTATTTCTGTACCCATCCCCCATCCAAATTGAAAGCAAAACTTTGTTTCTAAGAATAACTCATTTATATATAAAACCAAGACACATGTTATTTGAGGTTGAAATAACTCAGTGCTTGGCTTATTGGCATAGTGTATCTTTGCATAAACCTTAATTTTACAAAATATCTGAGCTCTATTTGCTTCATTTCTGAGTGCAGTATGAGCAACAGCAGATCCACTTATCCAGGAGTATGTAAACGTGAAACTCTTCCCGCTGTCAATGCAGAGGAACGGCATGGAGCAGAGTCTGTGTCCTCTGCCACACAGCACCATTCATCTGTCAAACTCTTTCATTCGAAAATAATGAGCAGTGAAGAGTTTGAAAAACTAAATCTATTAAGAATATTTATGCGTGAGAGCTATTACTAAACACCTCCATTCACTCATATAATGAGATTGGCATCCTGATAAAATCCTCGCCTTGTAAGATAATGATCTTATGGCTTTTTCAGGCTCTTCAAACAAAGATAATTGGGTTAATCTCTGCAGGAAGTCCATCTGTTACCAGTAAGCCATTTTCATTGAGGATGACTTTATTTTAGGAACATGGAAAAAGGTCTTGCCACTTGCTTCCTGATCCTGGGAATTAGAAGAATGGAAGTCAAAATACAAAATGTAGGTTCGTGAAAAATATGATTTCCATGGTGAATTCCCTCTGTGCAAAGAGTGATACTGGCAATATTGGAGCTTTATGTTTGTAGAAGGCTTTTCATTGAGTATTCAAATATAATGTCTCTTGCATTAATCTTCATTAATAATTATGTTCCTGAAACAAAGAAAGAAAAATATTAATATTGCACAGTGGCATTGTACTTTATATAGACAAAGCTATACAATTAGAGTACAAGGCTTACACAAGCAGCTTCAACTTATATTGATATGTGTGTTGATTCCATCGTGTACAGCACCACATTGTGTGGTCCTGATTATTTCCTGTGTAACACTCCATTCTGCTGATTTAATTTTGCTCATTTGTTAAAGGTAAATTTAACCGTCTTCGTTTACAGTCCACAGTTAGAAGTTAGATTGCCTATCAGGTGCTTAAAAATGTTTTAAATTATATTATATGATATATTTATTACTTCACATTTATTCTAGAAAAGAAATAATTATTTTTGATATGAAGATAACTCAGTGAGTAAAAAAGCTGGCTGAACAAACATGTGGATCCTCAGAACCTGTGTAAATCCTTATGTGATAGTGAAGAAATTCATAGTGTTGCTGTCGCTAGGCGGGAGGTAGAGGCAAGATAGTCCTTGGGAGCTCATGTAGTAGTTATCTTAGCTTATTTAATGACCACTAACAAAAAAATCTTGTTTCATTTAAAGGTAGAAGGTGCAAACTGGCATCCATGCTATCTTCAGACTTCAAAGCATACACTGTGGCATGAGTGTGCCTGAAGATGCTCACAAATACATACCTTGTACATACACATGTCATGGAAACACATGACATAATAATACCTATATGTCCTGCCTTCATATCAAATACAGCAATACACACTTGACATACACATTCAAATCCACAAACATATTTTTAATAAAGTAATTATTGAATTAAAAAATAATCCATGTTGAGGCAAAGTATTGATTTGAAATTATAGTTGATTATAAAGTAGGATGGCAAAGAAGGTAGTGCTCCCTCTGAAATGCTAAACAAAGGCCATTGTCAAGGAACTAGTCACATTTTTTGATTCAGACTTCTCATTGTGTATTTGTCCCCTCAGTGGGAAGAAGAATAGAGAGGTTATTCCATAGGGTCAGTTCTATTCTTTTAGTTTAAAAAAAAATAATCTGGTTAGCATCTTCACTTATGTTTGAACAACTTTGCATGAAAATATGCTACTTTCTATCTGCTTCTATGCCTTCATTCTGGTTTGTCTTCAGTCTATCTACCTCCTGTATATAAATAATTTTATGAATATACATTGAAGCAAATACAGCTTTGTATCTGGCAAAATGACCAAGGACAAATTCTAAAAATTGAAGAAAGAGCACAATGAAGAGAAAAAAATGCTAAATGAATTAGAAAAAAATACATGTCTTAAGAAATCATAAGCAGGGTGATGATGGTGCATGCCTTTAATCCCAGCACTGAGGAGGCAGAGGCAGGTAGGTCTGTGCGAGTTCAAGGCCAGTCTGGTCTGCAAGAGCTAGTTCTAGGACAAGCTCCAAAAACACAGAAAAGCCCAGTCTCAAAACAAACAAACAACACAACAGAAGATAAGAAATTCTAATAGACCAGGAATTTTAGAGGCATAGTAAACAGACCAAGTAGACAAGTCCAGAGTCAGAAATGGCAAGCACCACTCTTGCAAGCTCAAAAGCTATGGCCAGTTCTCAGGAGAGCAGACTTATTTAAAGGATGGGAGTAATGAGTTTCTGTTATAATCACACAATTCTTCTAGGCAGAAAATCCTGCCTAGAAATGTAAAATGAGGCTCCCTGAAAGAATGTTGGCAGTCAATATGCAAAACTTGTGACTTTCTGGTATTTATGTATGGTACTCCTATTATTTTTCAGAAAATTCAAGAGTTAATATAGGGTAAAGGTTTATTAAGTTTGAACAACTGGGCAGGGAATAGCTGAAGTCAATGAACAGTGTTGATCACTAGGAGAGTTGTTAAGTATAAGTAGACACAGGAAACCAAGCAGGGTTAGAGAGATCATCAAAACACTGGCAATCCAGAAGAAACCCAGACTCTGCCTTTCTGCTGGTCTCTCTCAGACTATGGAAACTGAAGTAAAGAAACTTTCTTATTCAGTTATTATCCTCATCTTGTATGAGCCATTCTTGATCTCTCAATTTATTAACTATTCTCTCAAATATGACCTTACTATGACTGTGGTAACAAAATGGTTTTCTTTTTTGTCTGTGAGATGGTTCAGGTGGTAAAGACACCTGATGCCAAGCCTGATTACCTGAGTTTGAGCCCTCATACCGACGGAATGGAAGAAAAGAACACACTTCTTAACATAGTTCTGACTCCAAACTCATATTGAAGCATAGGCATGTCTCCCAAACTCCCCACCACACAGAAAATAAATATAATACAATAACATTTTTTACATGTACATTTTTCATTATAAAAAATATAACAAATCTATGGATGAGGGTGGGTCTACCAAGCAGTCTTTGTGTACATGCCTTTATTGTTGTGGAGAAGGGGATCTAAGAGAAGCCTTGGCTGCTCAAGCTTCATGCCATCCTGAGGCAAGTACATATTATCATACCTATTTGTACATGTAATTTCCTCTTATAGAATGAAGGTTTCCCTTAACCAGTTTTTGAGTGTTTCAATTCTAAGTAATTCATTATTTCACATCACGAATTAAAGATCTCCTTGTGTTATCTTTATCCTTTATCTTTTTATTTGGTTGTATTTTTTAGCATGCTTCAATCCCCTCATCCTCCCGACAGGGTTCTTAAACAATTACATATATCCATGAAGCCCTATAATGATCTAATATTTTATGTTTACTACCCACTAGAATCTAAACCATAATCATTATCATTAACCAACTGCTCCAAAGCCTGAACTAGTCCAGTGCAGGCACTGAACAGGGAATAACTTTCTGTCATGGCCAGTGGCCAGATGAGCTTAATGAAAAGAAGGGTAAGACAGCGTAGGCCAGGAGGGAGAGGCATCTGCCCTTTTAATTCATATTCCTCAGGACTTGATACATATTTAAGGATACTCTTTATCCAAAATTTGTGTTAGTGAATTATGAGAAAATATCAATCACTTTGTGTTTATTTATCTGTCCTGAGATGTCGCAGCATGACAACAAATATATCAATCAAGTGAAATTTTATCCTCAAAATAAAGAGGGTGCACGTTTCCACTGCTCATTTTAGTCCCCCCTCTTATTGAAAACAGCTTTTTTCTTCACATAATATATCCTGATTGTATTTTCTTTTCCCTCTATTTCTGTTTTTCTCCCTAACTCTCCTGAAATCTGAATCCATTCTTCTGTCTCTCTAAATAAAATTTTAAGGAATAAAAATAAAAGAAAATAAGATAAAAACAGCATAAAACAAACAGAAAAAAAACCATGAAAAGGCACAAGAAGGAGAGATAAACTGGTAGAGTCATTCATTTGCAATCCCTAAAACACTAAACTGGAAACCATAATACATATAAAGAAAGGACCTGCCAGGTAAAACTACAAAAGAAGAAAATACACAAATAAAATTAAGTTAAAATTAAAACAAGAGCTTTTTAAAGGAAAAGTGATGATATGACATGAGACAAATATGCTTTTGAGTCCTTTTTTTTTTGTCAGTCATCTACTGCTGGGCAGGCATCCTTTGGGTATATGCCTGAGTGGTACAGCTAAATCTTGAACTAGAACAGCTCCTGTCTTTCTGAGAAACAGCCACACTGATTGCCACAATGGCCGTACAAGTTGGCAGCTGTAGTGACATTTCATTTGTATTTTAATAAATGAAGCTTGCCTGAAGTTCAGAGAATAAAATAGCCACATTAATCCACCTTAGAGAATAGGCAGTGGTGACACACACTTTTAACCCCAGCAGCCACACTTAGTTTGTCAGGGAAACCAGGAGGTAGTGGTGCACGCCTTTAATCCCAGCCCTAGAGAGGAATATAAAATAGGAGACAGCTCTCACACATAGTCTCATTCTGAGATTCCTGGAGGCAGGATCACCATTCTGAACTGAGGTAGAGGTAAGAGCCAATGACCAGAGTTTTTGCTTTTCTGACCTTCCGGTTGAACCCCAATTTCTGTCTCTGGGTTTTTATTAATTGTGCTACAGGCAGTCCCATTAGCAATGGATGAGTGTTCCCCATACTCCACATGAGCTGCTACTTGCTTTATTGAACTTAGTCATTCTGATGGGTGTAAGATAACATCTCAAAGTAGTTTTGATTTGCATTTTCCTGATGATTAAAGATGGTGTACATTCAGATGATCATGTAGATCTTGTCTTTCAGTTAATTTATAGGGTGAATTTCATTTATGTACTTACATATTTGGAATCATTCTGCACGCCCAGAATGAAGCCTACTTGATCATGGTGGGTAATTTTAATATGTTCTTGAACTTGATTTGCAAGTACTTTATTGGTACATCTCTGTGCATAAAAAAATTTCTTTAATCCTCTTTCTTTGTGGCTCTTTATGCGGTTATGGTATCAAGGTGTCTGTGGCTTTATAAAATAAATTGGGCATGCATTTCTCATTTAGAATTGCATCTGAAAAGACTTCTTCAGTGTCCAGGATCCCAAATGCCCCTGTGGTGTGCTGCAGTGATTTGTTTGTTATTTAAACTTTGTTTAGTGCGTACTAATACCAGAGCGGGCACTAGTTCCTGGTGACAATTATTCATCGAGACAAGCAAGAGGAGGTGGTTTGGTAAAATCTGAGGTTGAATAAGAGCCCCTCCTACCTTCTTTCTGTTTCTCCCTCCTCATCTTCACTCTTAGTCTGGAGCATTCTGAAGAATTGCAGCAGGAAAGTTCATGTACACATTTGTAGACGTGGTTTTGAAGTTGGATCTCCCTTGTTGTCCCTTGCTTTCTAATCCTCTCTTCTCTTAGCCTTCACTTCTCTCCCTTTCTCTCTCCTTTCCACATCTGTCTTCTCCTCCTCTCCTGTCTCATCCCAGTACTCCTTTCACTCCTCCCGGTATATTTTTTTGCTTTGTTACCATTGCTTTTTCTCATCCATCAGAGTAGGTTTTTTTTTTCCTAACACAATTCCAAGGTGTATTACGTTTCCATGTTAGCAATAGGAAAGCTGAAGAATTGGTAAGATAATGTAGCCAATCCCTCCTGAACCCAGGTTTTCGTCCCATCTTGCTAGAGATTAGAGGTGTGACAGAGGTGTCACAGCAGACATTTAGCAAGATGTCCTCCAATCATTTAACCGGGTCAGTTTCAATTGTGAAGACTGAGGTCTTTGGACTCTTGCTCAGGGCTTCTGAGGAGGTTTATTTTATACGGAGGGCTTTCATGGGAAGGAAGAGCGGCACGGTAAGCCGGTGGAAGCACTGCCTAAGTGAGCAACACAAAGGGGGCTGTTATTTTTTCCTGTTGCTGTTAGTAGTCACGCACGCAGCTGTGAGGACCTCCTCATGAAGGCGGCAGCATGCAGGGCTCAAATCTCGCCCGAGACGACAGAGACAACCAATCCTGCTTATCAGTTTACCCAGATGTAGGATAGAAGAAGAAGGAAGACATTATAAAAAGCTGTCATTAGTCAAAAATCAAAAAACAAAATTAAGCTATTTATTACCCACTATTGAATTCTTTTCACCAAAGCATTAAAGTATAATTGTCACTATAAATCACAGCCAAAAGTTTCAAATAAATAGAAACAAATATATAGCGCAGTAGTCAAATTTGACTAATTATCAAACTGTGTTTCAGATAATAGGTTTTACAGAGACTTTCAACATAGCCAAATGTGGGCTGTTGCAGTTAGAAAATTATTTCAGAAAGCAGGTGAATTAAAACTAGAAATACTGGCCAGAAGAATGGGGCATGAAGGGGCACCTATTTAGGCACAATATCCTCAATTTCTGCTCAAAATATGTTCGTTTCCTTTTTTAGCTTTTATTTTGTTCTTTGTTTTAAAATGTAACTATATATGGTAAACATACATAAAATATCAGCTTAAAATAAGGTTCATGAGAGAATATATGAGAGACTGTGTATAGAATGTTCCGACAGAGACAAAGAAAAATACATCTTAACTTGTGAATGGGTAATTTAATATTTTCATGACTGCCTTCTTTTCTCCACTCCTTTTTCCTCTACACTGGCATTGAGAGGGTCTCACAGATGGGTGGGAAGGCATAGATGTCCAAACATAAAGCAGCTTTCCCTGGGGTCAAAGAAAATCACTGCATAAATCAACATATATGAGGACTTCTGAGGGCTGCCACGAGGCAGCTTCGCAAGTCCCCTTTGTGTAATTTGCAGGGAGTTCAGCTTTGCTCCCTCACTACTTCCCACAAAAACGTGAGCAAACTTCAAACGGCCGCTTTTGCCTTTGAAACTTTGGGATATTTTTCTACCCATATCTTTGTGTTTGAACCTTCAATGCCACAAGCATTCTCATAAGCATGGATTGCCAGAGCCCGGGGACGGCATACCGTCCCTCAGTCACATAGGAAAGAAACCTCTTTAGGTTGCCTTCTGTGCTCCACAATGAAGATTTGGAGAGGATTCCAAAATACCCCCTCTCCTATCAAAAACTAGGCCCACAGGGCCGGGGACAATTTGTAAAACACAACAAAAAGAATCAAGATATAAAAATTTTCTGTAGCCTCCGGCAGGATTTTGTGTATTCAGATACAGCAGCAGTGGGCATTCCATAGTGCTACGTGGGGGACTGAGCTATAAGGAGACTCTTTCCTTGGATTTATTTGTTTGCTTATCTATTATAAGCAATTCCATATTTCATGCACTAAATTGAAAAGTGTCTCTGTCAAATATCCTACTTTATTTAGTTTAGCTTGCATGATCAGTAAGAGCCTGAGATGAAAGGAGACAACAGTGTCGAAGATGGCAAGCTTAGTGTACCGCTGGCTGGGATGAGTTCCAGCTCTGAATGGGGATGGATATTTTACTTTTGGAAACTCTCCAATTCTATCAGAGTTTTATTTCCTACCTGAAGGAGAGAGGATACAGGCATTTAAAAACGGATATAGTATGCATTTCAGGCATTTTATGTTTATTAGTTAATCCTTTTAATTGAAATTTGAATGTGACTTGATTTTAGTTTCTATTTATAGAAGACATCTATGTGGTGTGAAAACAACAGAGCAATGGCCAAATGATGTTGGAAAGCCAACTGGAGTGTTCTTCCTTGGAAAAGACCATTGCTCCATCTTGCAACTTTTTTCAGCTGTCAGTAGTCTTTTGTGTAGGGTAGAGCCTGTGATCTTTGCCCCATCTACCCTGACAAATCTCCTGTTCTTCTTCAGCTCTTGTTTAGGTATTCAGGTTATATTCAAGAATATAAATGTTGTAATTATACTAAAATCATAGAAATAAACTGAAAAGAGAGGACGAAAGTAAAAAAGGTTTATCATTAGATAGTTAGAAAATAATTTCAGAAGTGCAGTGAGAAATCTGAGTAAGTGTGGGGAGAGCGTAAAGGAAGTCTACTAAGAAAATTTGTCCACATAGATCATCTAGGAGGTTACTTGCAAAGAACCCCAAGTGAGTGTTTTGCTTTTATTTGACAGACAGAATGGAGAGATATACACTGGCATGCATACATGTATGTACACATACATGCACACAGACTTAGACATGAAAACACACCTACAATTACAGAAATAGTATTGTCAGCATTTTTGTATTTTTCCTATTTTTTTCGATGTCTGTATGTGTGATGTTTGTTGTACATGCGGAGGTCAAAGGGCAATTTGCAGAAATAATTCTTTTATCCTACCATGTAGGCAACAGACATCCAACTCAGGTTGTCAGGAATGACAAGAAGTACATTTAAGGGCTAAGGCATACTGCTGGCCCACATGTATCAAATAGTTTATGATAGTAATAAATTAGGAAGCATAAAGTCAATCATACTGTGCCTAGAATGGAGGTCCATATTGGCAATCACAGAACTCATAGGCTGAGGGAGGAATATCAGGAGTTTGAAATCAGTATAAGCTATCTACTGAGGTATTTGAAAGGAAGAAAGAAGGGAAGAAGGAAAGAAAGAAAGAAAGAAAGAAAGAAAGA
>LOEQ01002745.1:17341-35194 GCA_001685075.1 Bramus lutescens
TCAGGGATGGCACTGGCTGCATGAGACATCTCACACACCTGCGCTTGATTCAGGCAGAGCAGACATTGCTCTTAACCACTGAGTCACCTCTCCAGCCACCAGCTTGCTTTTTAAAACACACTCAGGACCACCCAGTAGGATGGGCCCTCCACATCAATCATTGGTCAAGAAAATGCCCTACTTGCCTGCAGTCTGATGGAGATATTTTCTTAATTGAGGTTCCCTCATCCCAGACTGACCCTAATTGTGTCAAGCTGGAAAAGAAAAGAACTCAGCACACATAGGGAGGCACATGTGTTCCAGGGGAAGCACAGGAGGAATGTTCTAGTGGGTGGTGGGGTCTCGGATGTGAGGCAGTCAATGTGAGGACGAGTTTGGAGTTACTTGCCGGTCTAATGTCCAGCCAGTGGGGACCTACAGGGACCATAAAGAGGACTCCAAGGTCTGGAGACACTGGGTGGGGCACAAGCTGGCTAGTGACACTATCATGAGAGAAGTAACAAGAGGAAGAGAATAGATCCTAGGAAAATATTAAAGCTCTGTTCACACCTGCCCACGTGTAAGGATGTCCATGGAGTTCTGTTCACACCTGCCTGTGTATAAGGATGTCCATGGAGCTTGTTCACACCTGCCTGTGTGTAAGGATGTCCATGGAGCTCTGTTCACACCTGCCCACATGTAAGGATGTCCGTGGAACTCGTTCATACCTGCCTGTGTGTAAGGATGTCCATGGAGCTCTGTTCACACCTGCCTGTGTGTAAGGATGTCCATGGAGCTCTGTTCACACCTGCCCATTGTTCAAGTGGAAATGCCACTCCAAGCCCCCTCCCCCTTCACTCTCCAAACCCTGCTGCATCTCAGAAAGCCCGCCAAATGATGACCCCCTCAACCTGAAATGCTTAAGACCAATTACACCAGGTATTTAAACTGCTCCCTAAAAACAGACCCATGGTTTTCCTGTCTTCCTTTTCTGTCTCCTCTCTGGGGGGCTGGAAAGCCATCAGGGAGCACTGTATCCATGAAACCTGGGCTTTTTCTAATGCGGTTTGATTTGGTCAGATTTAGATTGTTGCGCTGGAGTCTAGTAGAGGGGCTTCTTGGGGTGCAGAAATTTTTCATCTGGAGGTTCCACTGAGGAGCTGTTTTTCCCCACTGGCCTGAGGCCACATGGTGGGAAAACACCCTTTCCCCTGCTCCCTCCGCGGCACCTGCTCTCCATCAGGCTGAGATTGACTTCCACCAGGTCCTTTCCAAGTCACTGACTTGGAGGGCCAGGGCCTCCTCTGATTTTCAGGGTGTCCTACTAAAGACATGGTCGTGCCAGGCTCCCAACCTGTTACTGGAACAACGACCTGCCTTATCCCATGGGATCCCTTTTTCAAAGATGTTCTGTTCAAGGGAAAAATCCCACACCTGTTTTTTGGCCCAAAGCCTACCACAGTGGATGCATTGTGCTAGGCTTTGGGTCTCAGGACTGACTCGCAAAATTGGCACCTGCAATTCAGAGTCAGATCCCCAAACGTCCTTGGGTTGCCTTTTACAAAATATGTTTAAATTGGGTCTGTCTGACACCATATGTCCTAAATGCTAAATATCTTAACAGTGTGGGGACATGTGGACAGAATTCCCATGTGCCATGGTTTCTGGGTACTGTGCTCTCATCCTGCCCTCAATAGCCCAACCAATCAGACTTGTTGGCTAGGGTCATGGTGCATGGCGGCTCCAGATTCCTGCCTACCTGGGAATTGGGAAAACTCTGCCCTGATCATGCTGCCACAACACTGGCCCCCCTCTTCTACCCAACCCCCTCCTACTGTGCTTGTCCATTCAGTGGTCAGCATTCTTCACATTCCTCTGCCTACCCACCCCTCCCCACTTCCTGGCAAAAGGTCAGGAGCAATTCCTCCTCTTTACCCACCTTCCTCCCCTCCACTTCTTCCTACTGCACCTCCATATCTCTTCATGCCACAACCCACTTCTTGGTTCCCCTCTACACACTGGCTTAACACTCCCACCCCCAAATTCTCTCCAGTCTCTTCTCAAACCAGGTCGCACCAAACCCCTGCCCTCCTCTGCCCTCTCTGAGAGGTAGTGGGAACAGATGGGATTGTTCGAGTCCACAGTCCCTTCTCCTTTCAGGACCTCTCACTAACAGAAAAGCAGTTGAGTTCCTTCACTGCTAATTCTTCTGTTTATATCAAGAGTTTCATTATCTGTCCCAGGCCTATGATTTAACCTGGCATGATCTCTGTCATCCAGGCCTCCACTCTCACTCCTAAAGAGCGAAATCAAGTCCAGGTGGCAGCTAGGCAGTACACAGACCAGACCCATCTAGTGGACAATATGGTCCCTGTGGAGGATGTGGTGGTGCCAGCTACAGAACCATACTGGTATTATCAACCAGGTCAGAATGGCCAACAGAGGTGGGACATCATGGTCTGCTGCCTCCTTCAGGGTATGCGGAAAGTTGTTAATTGTGATAAACTCTGAGAGATTACACAGCAAGCTGATAAAAAATAACCGGCCATTTTTCTAAATTAATTGCAAGAGACCATGATTCAATAATACTTGACTAGACCTAGTTTCCCTATCAGGAGCTATGGTCCTGGCCACCCATTTCATTTCTCAGGAAGCACCAGATATTAGAAAGAAAATTTAAAAGGCTGAGGAGGTCCCCAAACTCCCATATAGGAATTGGTGAGAATGGCTTTTAAAGTTTTTAATGCCCAAGAGAGGCAACTGAGTCATCCTGACAGACAAGGCTGCAACAGAAGACTATGCTCTAAGCTGAAGCAGCTGCTCTGAAGCCACTGGGACACTGCCCCCCACCCCACAAACACACAATGGGGACAAGGAAAGTCGATCACAAGGTTCCATTCCACCGGCACTCAGCCCAAGTCAACTCCACCAGGAGCCTGCTACAAATACTGTCATAATGCTCATTTGGCAGGATATTGTCCTGACCCTCTGCTGCCTGCGAAGCCATGCCCTATCTGCCGGTAGCCTGGACAGTGGAAATCACAATACCCCTGCGCAGACTCATCCTCTATGCTACAGAGGTCCAGCCTCAGCAACACCAGCAAGTGAGACTGTGCCAGCCTTTGAACTACTCAGCCTGGCAGAGGACTGACGCAGCCCAGACTTGGTGACTCCCATCACCTTCTCCAAGCCTAGGGTAATGCTGTAGGTAGAGGGTTAAATCCATTACGGGAGCTACCTAGTCTGTTTTAACATCTCATTAGGGTCCTACAATTCCCTCACCAATTTCTGTCTTGGGGGTGGATGGGACCTGCTCCTTCCCACTTTAAGACCCTGTCCCTGCCCTGCATTCTTACAGGCAATTCTTTTCTCACTCCTTCCTGGTCACACTTGCTTGCCCTGAACCCCTACTTGGTAGAGATATTCTCAGCTGCTTCAGGGTCACACTCACCTTGGCCTTCTCACCTTAATAGCCTCACAAGTTCCTACCCCGGACTGTCCTGTCCCTACTCTCCCTGATCCAATAGATCCCCAAGTATGGGATATTTCCACTGCCTTGGTTGCTGCTCACCACCAGCCAGTCCCTGTGGACCTTAAGACCCTTCTTCCTTCCCTTCCAGAGCCCAGTTTCCTAGCCCACTGCTGAGGTCTTAAGCCTATTATCACCTGCCTTCTATCCTGGGGACTTTTAATTCCTATCGACTCACCCTGCAATACTCCCATCCTTATAGTTTGGTTCAAGACCTCCACCTCATAAATGAGGCAGTTATTCCAATTCATCCAGTGGTTAACAACCCATACAATCTCTTGTATAACGTCTCTCCTGCCACCTCCCACTTTACTGCCCTGGACCTGAAAGAAGCCTTCTTTACTGGCCCTTTGCACCCAGACTCATACTTCCTCTTTGCCTTCACCTGGGAGGACCCTGACTCCCGATCCTCCAGACAGCTTACATGGACTGTTCTCCCTCAGGGTTTTCAGGACAGNAGGAGAATGCTGGAAAGGAGGAAGCCCATTCCTCCCAGTCCAGCCCAGAACACCCAAGAGGCAACATATGACCTGCCAGGCTGAAAAAGGTACTGAGCCACATGGCTAACATAAACAAGAATATCTGACAGAGTCCAGGCCCTGTGGGATTTACAGCCCCCAATCATAGCAGCTCAGATTCTCTCATTTTTGGGCTTGATGGGATTCTTCCGTCATTGGATCCTTAAGTTTGCCATTACAGCCAAGCCTCTGTACCAGGCAGCCAGAGAAGACGCCCATAGGGCCTCTTACCCACCTGGCCATCGTCTATTGCCACTTCTCTCTACTGGGAGATGCCCTTCTAACAGCTCCTGGCCTTGCTCTTCCAGACCCCATGAGATCTTACCTTTATACAGATCAGGAGTGGCCACAGGAGTTCTAACCCAACAAGCTGGGCCTTCGAATCGGGCTGTCTCCTTTTTATCCAAATAGCTGGACTTCACTATCTGTGGATGGCAGCCATGCCTAAGAGCCCTGGCAGCAGCAGCTGAACTCACCCAGGAGGCTCTCACGATAACCCTGTCCAGGCCAATCACGGTATATGCTGCCCACTGCCTCTCAGATCTCCTGAGACACTCCTCTCTCTCTCTCCTTGGGCCTTCACGAGTCCAAGTCTTTCACTTACTGTTTCTAGAAAACCCCCAAATTACCTTGGCCCCCAGTCCTGCCCTAAATCCTGCAACCCTCCTTCCTGTCTGCCCCTGCCCCATACCTCCTTCCTTCCTCTTACTCCTGCCCAGGGGCTGTGGAAGCCTTATGCTCACCTCAGCCTGGTCTCCTAGACCAACAACTTACAAATTTCCTACTTGCCCTGATTGTTGATGTAATTTCTCTTACAGACAGATCAGGAAACCGCCAGGCAGCATATGCAGAGGTCACTCCCACTAAAACAGTTAAAATGGCCTGCCTGCCAACGGGAGCCTCTTTACAAAAGCCTGAATTAATCGCCTTGACTAAAGCACTCTAGCTAGCCAAAGGTCAATGGGCTAACATCAATACTCACTCTAAATTTGCCTTTTTTTTTAATAGCCCATATCCACTTTGTCCTCTTGAAGGAAAGGGGCTTCCTCACTACCAAGGGCACTCCCATAGTTAAAGGACCCCTTAAAGACAAGTTCTTGGGAGTCTTCCAGCTTCCAGGGACACTAGTCCTCCAAGGACCCAGTGGCCTTAGGCAATGCCAAGGCTGACTCAGTAGTCTGGGGTCTGACCTTCAGACCCCTGGATCAACAGCACATATTTCGTTTCCGAATCCCTCCTTCCAGCCCTGTCATCAACCAGGAGACAGGGACGAACTCATAAGAAAATGGGCCACACAAAGGATGGATGGTTCTTCTTACATAACCATCTCACCCTTCCTCAAGACCAGGCACTGTCCATCATTTCAGACATCCACCAGACCTTCCACGTAGGCCCCAGAGCTTTGTTTCATTTCTTAGGGCCCCTCTCTGACCCCACCCATCTCTGAGCTCATATTTCACAGGTTCACTCCTCCAGCTGTGGGTCAGCAGATATGGAAAGGGAACTGAAGAGAAATGCTCATCGCTCACCGCAGGGCTCAGGAAAGCCGAGAAGACAACTAAGACAGATCTAAGTTGCACACACTAGTTACTATACCATGTCTGTTGTGGACGATTTCAGTGGGGGGATGAGATGGGTTGAGACCAACAATTGCAGGTTGTTATTGATGTCCCAAACTTGTTTTCATTTGTCTAAGTAACCGCGTATTTTGGAATGTAACTGAGTATGCTGATTCCTTCCTGGAGAGAATTTCGCCATGAAAAACAAACCAGCTGAACATAGTCAATGCACAGCTGATGTCCATGTGGCATGGACACCATCATCTCCTGAACTGTAAAGAGAGAGCACACATTTTGGAAAGCGAAGTGCAGACAGCTTGAAGTTCTGCTAAAGGACTCTGTGTGACCAAAAGGGGTTTCTGGTTTTATCTTAATAACGAGGGTAAGCAGGGGGTGTTTGGGGCCTAGCAGAATGGAAGAAAATCCTCTTGCTAAAGATGGGAATGGAAGGAGCAGAAATTAGAACATGCTTGCAAGGAAGAGAGGAAAAGCAGAGTAAAGAACACAGGAAAGAAGCTGATGAAGAGGGGCAGGATCATGGGTCTGCCCTGGAGACACAGAGGGGCAGGTCTACACTGCAGGAGACACGGGAAGGTCAGGTCTACACTGCAGGGGACACAGAGGGTCAGGTCTACACTGCAGGAGACACGGGAAGGTCAGGTCTACACTGCAGGGGGCACAGAGGGTTAGGTCTACACTGCAGGAGACACAGAGGGTCAGGTCTACACTGCAGGAGACACGGGAAGGTCAGGGCTACACTGCAGGAGACACAGAGGGCCAGGTCTACACTGCAGGGGACACAGAGGGTCAGGTCTACACTGCAGGGGGCACAGAGGGTCTGGTCTACTCTGCAGGAGACACGGGAAGGTCAGGTCTACACTGCAGGGGACACAGAGGGTCAGGTCTACACTGCAGGAGACAACATAGGAAGGTCTACACTCCAGGAGACACAGAGGGTCAGTTCTACACTGCAGGAGACAACACGGGAAGGTCAGGTCTACACTGCAGGACACAGAGGGTCAGGTCTACACTACAGGAGACACAGAGGGCCAGGTCTACTCTGCAGGAGACAGAGGGTCAGGTCTACACTGCAGGAGACATGAGCAGAGTGGTTCTGTCAGGAAGAGACATGGGGGCCATCCATACTGAAAAAGACATAAGAGGGATGGTTCTGCCTGCCTGGAGGGGATATAGGAGGCTCCTGTGTCTCCTACAGTGTAGACTTGGCCTTCCTGTGTCCAGGCCAGACCCTTGATCCTGGAAAGAAATGTTTTTGGTTTTGTTTTGTTTTGTTTGGAAGTAAACTGGACAAGTTAGCTGCAGTTAGGAGGCAGGTCTAAGGAAAGGAGGCTGGAAATGATATGGGATTCCCCTCTGTATGCTGGGAACCCCAAGTGCTAGCCTGAGGGACTGAATCAGGTGTTCTCCTGAGCCAGGGCTGCACCTTGCGGACACTGCAGGACTCTGCAAATGGAGTTTTCTTCATGCAGAAGCTGAGCAATTGGCCTGCAGTTCTGGAATCTGAGATTGTGAGGAGCCACTGTGGTTGGACAAGCTCTGCACTGTGAAGTGAGAAGAAGGAACTACAGAAGCTAATCAGTGTCCCGGAACAAAAGCAGGGGAGCCAAGACATGGTGGGAATCAGGAACAGAAAGGCAGCTTTACCTCTGGGAGGACCCAACTCTCAAAGGGCCTCCGTCCTGAGGTTACTGGCATCTGTTTCAGTGGTAATAAACGCCTTCACCTTGACGTGACTCTGATGTTCTGCCCTGATTTAAATATTCCTCCAGAGCCCCCCAGCTTACCCAACGAGGGAGTAGCACAACCCACTGCCAACCCACGAGGTTTGCCTACAAGCCTGCACAGGCACCACCCTGTGGGCACACGCCACACACCTTTCTGCCCTTAGCTCTCTTTAGGGCCTTGCCATTTCTGAAGGTGTCCCCCGACAGCTCAGGCCTGCCTTCACCCACACTCTTACTAACTGCACCCCCAATAGAGTTCTCTACACACAGGCAGTTACATTCTTTAATCAACGTTTTTTTCCAGTAAGAGATAACAATGCATATACCTGATGTACCCAGTAAGACAGAAGTTGATGCTACAAGTTGGTCACCCGCAGCCTCTGGCTTCCTTCACCAAGGAAACAGAAACATCACAAACACTGAGTTCTCCCTGATTCTGATGGGACTTGATAGGCTATGTCCCACGCCCACCAACGGAAGCCCATGGCAACTGGCCAACCCTGGAGCCTTCTAAGAGGCCAGTGGGAGGAGCCTGGAGATAGGGGTATATGCAGGAGATGAGGAACTGTTACGGTTATAGTTTTGCTCCAATTGTAACTATCCAGTCTCCCACACGTGAGCACATTGATGGACACATATATTTGTTGTATGTTCTAAAATGACCTCTTCCCCCCCCACTTCAGAGATCATAATGTATATGACACTGAATCCTAGTAGGGAAACTGTGGTGATATTTTGTTGTGGCTTTAACAAATAAAGCTTGCCGGAAGATCAGAATGTAGAGGTAGACACACTAGTTAGTCATAGAGGCCAGCCAGTGGTGGTACACGCCTTTAATCCCAGCACTAGGAAGGTGGAAATGGGAAAGGATATGGCTGGGCAGAGAGAGGAGTACGTGTTGGGAGGAGACAGGAGCTCAGGATTCAGTCTGAGTACTTACAGGGACAGGATCACCCTTTTGGTCTGAGGATTCAGTAGAAGTTAGAACTAGTGGCTGGCTACTCTGCTTCTCTGATCTTTCAGCATTTACCCTATATCTGACTCCATGTTTTTATTAAGACCAATTAAATTCACACTACATTGTGCTACAAGAAACAGCTGGAAATCAGAGCCTGGTTGAGATCAGGGCTGAGCCTTTGTTCTGCCGCATGCATGGAGTTACAAGAACCCAGGCAAGGCACTAGATTTTTCATAACCTGATTATCCTCTGTTGATTGGGTATGAAGGCTGCTTTGTAGAGTTCCTGAAACACTAGAACCAACCTACTACTAGACATGTCCAGGGTACTCAATGAGCCAAAGCGGAGCCCAGTGAGCAGCACATGGAAGCTTACTATCCAGAGAGGCTGTCCTTGACCTGAGGCTGGACACTCAGAAGATTGTTATCCAGACAGGCTGTCCTTGACCTGAGGCTGAACACTCTGAAGATTGTTACCCAGACAGGCTGTCCTTGACCTGAGGCTAGACACTAGGAAGATTGTTACCCAGAGAGGCTGTCCTTGACCTGAGTTGGACACTGTTGTTTTTTAATTGACTGTATAACCTATGGGAGACAGAATCCTCAGTGCTTTATTTTCCCCTAGTCAGAAACCAGCTGCTGGGCAGATGTGCTCAAAGGCTGGTTCCTGACATCAAGAACAGGCTCTGCAGAACAAAGGTTATTCCCAGCTCCCTTCATCCCAGACCGACTAAACCCTCTGCCGAATACTGAAGCCTGAGCATTTAAAACACTGTTGAGGGACTGGAGGACAGCTCCACAGTCAAAGTGAGCAACAGCACCCACAGGGCAGCTCCAATGCCTGAGACTCCTTCTCCAGGGAATCTGATACCCTCTTCTGACCTCCACAGACACACCCATACACACCTGATCACACCCACACAGAGACACATTCACATAATTTTAAAACCTTAAATGTGACAGATCTCCAAAATGAGCCGCGTTGCTTAATACAGACCATATTTTGGTAGATTAGTGCCAAAAATTGCATGTTGAAATGATAATATTTTGGATACCCGGGCTTAGACAAAGTTAACTTCACCTGTTTCCTGTCTTAATTTGGCTCCTAGGAGCATTTTAATTCCCTCAGTAGCTTGCACAACCCTTGTCATAGACACTGCTGAGCTCAAACAGTGCTATATGGAGCTTTAGGCTCTGCCCTCCTGGAAATGTCAGCAACACGGGCTTCACCCACCACAGTGACAGCTCCCCGGGGTTTTCACAGCCCAGTGCCATTGGCTCTCCCAGGCCACCTAAAGCGGCATGACCCATGGCCACCAACACACTAGAGCACCTATACTCACAATTAATCCCTTGGGCACCCATGTATCTACACTCTGGGTATCTACACTCACAATTAATCCCATACTTCCCCTTGGAAGTGTAGCTTTCTTTGCCCATCACTACACTGACAAGGGCCAACAGCACGGAGACAGCTGAGAATTGGAGTTGTGCCCACTAATCATGGCTTGACCTGGCCTGGAGTCCATGGTAAGAAGCTGAGGACTATGGCAACTGTATCTGACCATTCAACACATGGAGAGTCCAGGAACCAGGTCCCGGGCAGATGGCTGGCCTGTTCTCAGTGTAGGTCCCATTTCTCAAGTACCAAAGAAGGTAGTTTATGGAGCCACCTAAGAAAAATGCCAGCACAGCCTTTTTCTCCTACTGTGTACTGGGATCCCTTCACTCCACCCTTCCACAGAGTAAGGGCAAGGGACAGGAAGGTTACTAGGGAGACTGAAAAAGAGACTCCCGCTGAGCTCCTGCAGCTAACCTAAGTGCTTTCCTGGGAATACACACAAGAACAAACAGTGAGGGTCATGCAGGAGCCTGCTCCTCCGTCCCCTGGCTAACAGGCCAGAGGTGTGCGTGTACGTATACGGGTGTGTGGTGTAGGGGACCAGGACTATATACAGAAGCACACCTCACAGTGAGGGCAGAAGGACCAAGAAAACATAAAATTTGACAACACCAGAAACAGTCATGCCTAAAGAGAAATCCCAGGACACAACAGAAGAATCTGGGAGCTGCTGAACAGAAGCAGTGTGGGCATCCAGGGTTCTCAGTGACTTGGGCAGGTTACATGTCTTAGCAACTGGGGTTTGCAAAGTGCTTTCCCGTGCACTATCCCTCTCGTTGTCACAGCCACGCTGTGTGGCACTTGCAACAAGAAAAGACAGCACACACACAGAGCAATCGGGGGCACCGCAGGGTCTCAGCCCTCGCCCAGTAATTCCAGGGATTGTGACCCTGGCCAAACACTTAGCATCTTAGACCTTCAATTACTTCATTACAAATCAGAGATAAAAATACCTCTCATTCAAATATTTCTTGACTCGGACAATAGCAAGGAGCCAGCTATGAACCACATGGGCAGAAATGTTGCCCTAGGTAGCAAAGTGCTCTTCATTCACAGGGGATGTGAGAAGACAGACACCCAGCCTCCAGGAAGCTGCTCACTTTCTGTCAATGGTGGCAGAGGGATTCAGAAGAAAGTGAGCCTGGACCAGAGCCTGGAAGAAGGTGAGGAACAGCCCATCAAGATCTCTGGGACGACCTTCCAGGTGGGCAGCAGAGTAGAGTCAGGTCCCTCTGGTGGGCATGTCTGGAATACCTTAGCATGACAGGGAGGCCAGCAAGGCTGCAGAGGGCAGGAGAGTATCATGCCGAAAGATCAGAAACTGGGAGCAGGCCAAGGGCAGGTGAGGCCCCAGGAGCCATCTGCTAACATTTTATAAGGACTCTATAGAAAAACTCACCAGAGGCAGACAGAAGCAAGGGACTCAGGTGAAACTAACAAACCCTTCATGCATGGTATGGGGACTTGGTCCAGAGCAAGGGCAGATGGGGTTACATGGTATGGGGACTTGGTCCAGAGCGAGGGCAGATGGGGTCACATGGTATAGGGACTTGGTCCAGAGCGAGGGCAGATAGGGTCACATGCTGGGTGCACTTAGAGAGCCCAACAGATTTGGGAGAGCGGCATGAGAGAGAGAAACAGACCAAAGAGTGGTCTGAGCAACAGAGCTCGGTAGGGAAGACACGGGAGGTGTGGGGGATACAGAGAAATAGGAACCTGGAAGTGTGAGTCAACTTTGAGATCCTGACAGACCACATCAAGACCCTGAGTAGGCAGCTGGACAGGACCCAACCTTCAGTTCAAGGAGCTGGTCTGGATTCAGGAGATAATGGGAGATGAAATGTGGTCACTGAAAGTTCATGAGTAGCCGCAGGCCAAAACAGAGTCTGAGAACCGAGCCCTGCTGCGAACCAATGCTTGGATCTTGGGGAGTTAAAAGGAACTGGTAAGAGATAAAAGAGAACCAGAAAAAAAATGGGTAAGAGCAGGGTGCCCTGGAAGCCAACTGAAGAAGGGGTTTAGGGAAGAGGGAATGCCCACTTGATGTGACCATAGGTGGGTCATCAGAGCCTCTGAGCAGCTGTGGTGGGGGCAGGGCAAGCAGGAAGGAGGAGGGAACATGCAGCCCCCCACAAAGCTCTCAACAGACAATTACTCAGTGAGGACTGGCAGAGCCCTGGTTTTTCCATTTGTTGGTCTATAGCTGCTACAAGTGGGTCACTTGGCCTCTCTATGCCCCAGTGAGCAGTTACACCTGGGGAGCTAAGTGTGTGAAGACCTGCTGCATACTGAGCACAATGCAAGCATCTACCCATCAGCTCTCGTCAGGACAGGGAGTACTGACAAGACAACTGTGCATAAAAAACAATATGGAAAGACAACAACCAGCCCAGCAGGCAGAGAGAGGGAATAGGGGAAGTCACAGAGCACCTGTTCAGGTAGGGCATGGAACTGCTGGAGAGCTGTGGTGGCTGCAGCATAGCATGCAGCTGGCTACAGGCCGTGTATCCTAAAACAAGGTGAGCCAGCTGCTACCATCAGCAAACACTACTAGATTCTCAGCTCTACCACTCCCACTAAACCACAGCCCTCCCTTTTCAGTCTGAGTTATCGCCACATTTCCCAGACTAGCTTACAATTGCATGCCTCTCCTGCTTATGAAAAATAATCTTGGCCCAGAAGTGTCTGAGCATTGAAGGGGAGACCTCACGAGCACAGGCTGGTCTCACAGACACCTCCCATGATTGAGTGAGCTGACATCATAGCTGGGGCCCCAGAGGAACCCTGAACCAGTGAACAGAAGTTACAGGGGGCTAGCCTGGACTGCTTTTGAGGCAGGGAGCTCTCCATCTCTAGAAGACACCAAAGGAGGCAGAAGATGAACTGCAGGCTGCAGAAGAAATTCTACTATTGGGTCACAGACCCACAACAGCTGCTGTTCTCTCTATTCTGGAGCATTCTCCACCTGATAAACAGGTTTCTCTGAGACAGAGAGGACATCACATGTGTGAAGGTACCAGGAGTGTGACCAGCTCTTCCACGCCGCCATTCCTCAGTGACAAATCCTTATGCAAATCCACAGGCACCTCAGCTTCACCCGATATTCAGTTAGACACTTTAAGACAGCAGGCACGCCATGCAAAACTAACTCATCCCTGGCTAATGACAGCTCAACTCTACAGCAGCTTAGGACTAAAGCCAGGCTCCAGGGAGAATTCGTGAAGAGGTGCAGACTAGCCAACTGCATGTATTTAGTTTAAGACAACATTTCTCTAATTTCTCCATCTGAAATAGACAGAAGAGAGTGGTTATCCCTCTTTAAAGGCCAGGTTTAGAGCACAGGCAGCCAAAGAATAAAACTTCATTTTGTCTGCTCTATTGTCTTCAAATGTCAAGGCGTCATCTGTAATATTAGCCTTGTTTGTATAGTGTCGCACATCATGATGAAGCCATCCATGGCTCCCACTGACCCCTGACAACATCCTCGGGCCCCCACCTCTCTGGGCACCAGGCCCTTATCCCAGAGACAAAAAGCCAATTCAAAGGTTCTAGAATTGGTCCAGGCACCAGAGTACAAATAGGTAGTAGATCAGTGTCAAACCTGAGCAGACTGGTTCCATAGCCTTTTCTTCACTAATAAGCTTGTTAAATTCTCATACAACAACTATCCATGTTTAATATTCTTTATATGTCATTTCTCCCAAATCAAAACATGCTCCTCAAGAGGACATGCACATCATCCTGTGGTGCTATCTCACCCATGACAGATGCACTATGGTATACCTCAAATAAGAATACTATAATTTGACTAGAACCTGTTAGCCCATCCCTGCATTTCTAAGGCCAGATCTGGGCACACTCCCCTCTCCTTCCTAGACATGAGCACAGCCCTCGGTTCTTAAAGGCACAGACTTCATCAACAACCAAAATACCATAAGCATCAGTGTCTAGTGAACCTTTAAAATGAAAAATCCATCTTTAAGCTAAAGTATAGTAAGTAAATCACAGATACCAGCTGATAGCAGATACATCAAAAAGTGAAGGGCTGCCTGAATTTTTCAAAAAAGAATGGAACTTCCTATTCCCAAAACTCTGCATGTGGGCCTTCCTCTCTAAAGAAACTGGGGCTCAATGACCTGCTGGGCTGGACCTGAAGATGAAGACATAGAAGAACTCACACCACACTTCATTTACTCAATAGACATTCATCATGCACCATTGTGCTGGGACCCACATGCGCAGATTCTCTGGCAAACTCCATCCACTGTCTGCCTGGTGCTGATTAGCCATGATGACTGTGATGACTGCCTGCCAGGTCTCGGAAACAGCCACTACTCACCAGATACAAAGTAAATTTGCACGCAAGACGTCTGATGTCCGTGGTGGACCTGGTCTTGGAACTCCAGTTCTAACTGAGGAAGATGATAATAAACAACTGTGTGTGGTGTGAGAGGGACAAGCCGGGAGCACAGGTGCAGCCAGAGCAGAGAGGCTGAAGCACTCAATGGCCCCGAAAGCAGCAGGACTGGATAGATGGGTTGAAAAGACTGTGAAGGACGAGTGGCGATGTCTCGAGGCTTATAATCTGGCTTCACTGTAGCCCCAGACTCCTGAAAAAGTTAAGCTATTTTGCAAAAAGCAGGCAAAGAACTGGGTGCTTTAAATGTTTACCAGATAGTGTCATTCCCTGGGATAGCAGTGAGTGTTCACAGGGAGTTTCCTAAGAGTGGGTCTTGGGGTGGGAGATGGAAAATGGCCCCATCAGACAAGGACCTTGAGCTACTAAGGTTCATTTGTTAATAACAAGTTGACAAATAAAAGATTTAGCCTTCTGGAGAGGGAGGGGGAGGGGAAGTGGGACAGGGGGAGGGAAATGGGAGGAGGGGAGGAGGTGGAAATTTTTAATTAAAAAAAAAGAGTTAGCCTTAAATTGAGATGCCATCTTTTGGTTGGATTTTAAGCTGACTTTCTAAAGTAGGTATCGAGGTGGGCGGCCTGGGTGAACTGCACAGAATGAAAAGGCTTTCAAGCACAGAAGGTGCTCATCTTAGACTTCCCAGTATTCCAGGTTAGCATGGCCTCTGCCCACGGAGACCTCTGCGGAGTCACTGTCAATAAGGCCATTCCCAGAGTCTAAGTCAGTGTATAGTCAGTGGTCACTGCTGCCACACTCCCCGCTGCTGACGTGCTTATGACGGGACTCGCCAGCCTCCTACAATACTAAACCTAGAATCTGAACTCTCTGCCCAGGTAAGGCAGAGCTGCTGTCCCCATTGACATTCAGTGCCTATCTGACCTGCCCCCCAGTCCCTCAACCCCCAAATGTCAGAATGTCAACAGAGCCAAGGGCCACTCAACCAATAGGCCTATTGGCTACACAGTGCTGATGTGGCTGGGCCTTGGAGGTACGTCACGTGTAGAGTGTGGATCTGGCCCTGGAACATGGCTCATCTACAGTCACATATCTGTCTGCACAGAGTGGGAAAACATTGCTACTTCAAGCTTTCCCATCTGACTGGTGCCAGCCTTACTCCTCTTGTTAACACTGCTGGAGCCAAAGCATGGACTTCCCCGACCTCTCCTCCCACATCATCACTCCTGACGTAGAAGCTCTATCCCTGCCCTTCTCACTCCCCACCTCCCATACTGCTCCTATGTCCCCTTCTCTTCTCTGTTCCCATAGCCTTGAATTCAGGCCTGATCTTTCTTCCTGAAGGTTGCCAAAACAGTTGTGTAACCTGTGTTTTCTCCTAAATTCAATACTCTCTCAGGCCCTAGGTATGAATACATGCCTAACCCCATCTAAAACCACTGACTGCCCACGCAGGCAGAGTAAAGCGTGCTATATCTGCCTGTCCCCTTCACTTCCCCTTACCAACAAAGCAAACTTCAAAATCACTGTGGCAGCAGATACGGGAGATGTGAACGTCCTTAGCGAAGGGGTACAAATGACTCATCTAAACCTCATGTCTGTCTGAAAGTATAGTCGCTGGAAACTTTTTCAGCATGGAAACATCACTGTCATAAATAAGCATTACTCAATTAAAAGACAACCTGTCAGACTAATAACGAGAAAGTCAAGCGAGCAGTAACTGACCATTAAACATCTAGATTCCCAGCAGCTAGAAACTCTTACGAATTCAGGATTTTGCTGACATAGCACCATGAGAGTGCTGTTTCCAAGATCTGAGGAAGCCTAAAGCTAGAATGTCCAAGCACAGCAGGACTCTGGCTAGTAGCATTGCCAGTGCAGAAGCCCCCGTCCCCAAACTCCTGCAAGGCACTCGCTGACCAGTGCATCCAGCAGCATGTCACCTTCGTGATTAAGTCAGTAAACTAGAGTCAGACCTCACAGGACAGATCAAAGGAGCTGGAGAGATGGCTCAACAGGTAAAGGTGCTCCCCACCAAGCCTTGCAGCCTGCCTTTGATCCCCAAGAACCACACGGTGAAGAGAACTGACCCCTCAAGCTGTCCTCTGGTGTGCACACATGTCACAGTGCATCTCCACTCCAAACACAAACACATATGTTCTTTGATGCGCACACATGACTTAGTGCATCTCCACCCCAGACACAAACACACATGTCCTCTGATGCGCACACATGTCATAGCGCATCTCCACCCCAAACGCACGTCCTCTGATGTGCACACATGTCATAGCGCATATCCACCCCAAACACACGTCCTCTGATGCGCACACATGTCATAGTGCATCTCCACCCCAAACACAAACACACATGTCATAGCACATGTCCACCCCACACACAAACACACAATAAAACATACTTTTTAAAAAAGAATAGATTAAAAGACACAAGATGGGAATCAGGCCACTGCCTTTTTGGCTGGGGAAGGGGGAAGGAAAAGCAGCCATATTCCAAGGAGGAATCTGACCCAGAACTCCCTAACATAAATTCCTCAACAATGTTCCTCTAGCTTAAGAATTAAAGAAGCCAAACTCCTTGTTTAACCCTGTCCCCAAGTAAGGTCCTCCACGATCTAGCGCCTACCCACCTGCCAGAGCTCATGCCCCACTGCGTGGGACCTCCTACTGTCTGAAGTGGTTGGCAGTTCCCCTTAAGACATACCGTAAAGTTCACATTACTTTCTACTCTGAAGGTGAGGAAAGGGCCCATCTGAGCACCTAGAGTTACTGGGCATAAACTCAACCACAGTGCTTGCAACATCTGTAGAACTCTCCTTGTGAGGCAAATCGTGGTCATTTTTGTCATGATTCATCAGTCATATTATTTCAAATTTAAGATCACAGGACAGCTGAGTTCCTTAGAGAGCACACTGCGCCAAATCACTATCCCCTGTTCATTATCTTGACCAGGAAGCCGGTGAGGATGGGGTGTTAGGTAAAGAGATGTGCTGGCCTGTGAAACTACACACCAGAGAAAATTCAAGATCAGATAAGCACAGCGATGCCGGAAAAGAATGTGTTTAACAGGAGGGCTAATCTGCCAGCTTGAGCCTTCTTCCTAATCTGCAGGACATTGGTCTTGCTCTTTTCTACCACCAACCTAGATGTATTCGTGAGTCCCTGAGTTACGTTGCTACCAAACAATCTTATGCCAAGAATATTAGAGGGAGAGGGTCACTCGGGAGAGAAGGAGGTGTTAAAATGTTTTTTTCAGTATGTATCGGCTGTGAACTTATCAAGATCCCAAATGAAACGATGATTCACCTCTGAGGTCTAAGAACTGAAGTTCCAGGGTTCTTGGGAACAAACCACCCCCACCCCGGTCCTTGTCCTCTCACACAGCAGCCAGCCATTCCACTTTAGGCCTTTGAAGGCCTGACAGGTATGTATCTTCCTGCACTTGGGAGATCAGCGTCATTGCAATCTTCAGCGCACACATCCCCTCAAGCCTACAGGCTCCATCCAAGGGCAGGAAGAAGGACAATGGTTGTACTGTCAAAGATAATTCTCAGCCCAGAGGGAGGGTCAGGACAGAGACAGAGAGGTGCCAGGCACCTAGCTGACAGGCCACAGCAGGCAGCTAGGAAACAGGAAGCTGGTCTGGATATGGGAAGGAGGAGATGAGGATGAGATTAACTTTGAGAAAAGCACTGAGGCCTTCAAGATTTGAAGGAGAAAGGTGACCACACCCAGATGACTCTCCAAGTCTTGGCTTGAAAGGAAAAGCAAGGGAACC
>LOEQ01002745.1:35225-49551 GCA_001685075.1 Bramus lutescens
ATCCAGCTGGACAAGGAGGGGGGCGGGGGGGAGCAGAGATCTGGGAAGAGCTAAAACACAGCCATATGGAGCTCGAGGTGCCCTGGCCACACCCATGTTTGCCAACTGTTGAACAAGAAACAGAAACGACGGGAGAACACAAAGGAGTCATGGGGAATGACGGGCATCTGAGGGGGTCTCACTGTTGACCACTTTCTGTCATCTTCTCTCACTGAGTGTCCCTGCCACTGCACCAGCTCAGGATGCAGTGCAACCAATGAGACCAAGTTCAACTAGGAGGTGCACAGGGCTGCCTCTGTCACAACCCCAGCATCACAGGTACCCAAGCTTTAAGGTTAAGGAAACGAAAACCCTTAGGTATCTAACGACAAGAGGAATAGAGAGAAAGAATTTGGTTTATGTGGAAATTTTTTGCAGCCATAAAGGCAAAATTATGTCATTTGCAAGAAAATGGATGCCGCCAGAAATAGTCATATTAAGCAAATTAAGTCAGTCTCAGAAAGACAAATTTCAGTTTTCTCTTTTTTGTGCTTCCTAGATTTCATGGAGATATTAAAATGATGTATATATGACATGAAGTAAAACTGTCCAGGGAAAGAAAGGGACTAATGGGTGAAAGGGGACAGTAGAGACATGGGGGGAGGTTAATACTCAAAGAATAATACTTGTATGAAAATTCCTCCATGTGACAGTACAATATATAATGGAAATACACAATGAAATCTTTTTTTAATTTGTTTTATGCCTACAACTATGAGTGTACAGCCCGATAATAAATTCTTCAGTTACAGCATCATGGATGCTCTGCTGATCTCTCCCCTCAGGTATTCCTAGTAACAGAGCGCTGGTATTGGTCATGGGTCCTGCAACTCATACCTGAGAATATAGGCCTGTTTAGAGGACTCCTGTTCAGTCCCAGGGCAACTGGTATCAAACACAGAGGAAAGCCTTCCAACTGAAGAGACCGGAAAGGTCAGCCTATTTCAGGAAACAATGGTTCATTGAAATTGCATCCTGCTCTCAAGCGAATTTGCCTCCTTCTGGACTACAACCTGGCCTAGCACTGTGGCATCTGTTTTCCAACTTCCTCATCAAAGGACACATCAAATGTCAGTTGACAATCTGCTTTCTAATTAAAAGTTGATTCTTTTCTTTTTTTAGAAATTGCATTTAACTAAACAACTCTACACAGCAATTCAGTGTGCAGTGCCACCTTGACTGACAGGAGCATTTGCAATTATTTTAAAAATGAAAAAGAAAACATCATCAGATGCAGCAGAATCAAGTTGATAGGACACTGACTAAAGCTGATTTATGGAGTATGACCATGCAGCATTCATACAGAACAACTATACTCCCAGCATTTAAATGAGCCCTAAGTGGGAGAGGGCACTTTCAAGGCTGACTGGAAGGTATCAGGAGGAGGCTCCTGGCTGTAGAGGAAAAGCTGGCGATAGAGAAACAGCAGGGTCAACGGGACAGCAAAGTCCCCTGAAAGCAACTTGAGGCTGGGAAGGGTGGTGCTCCAGGTTTCTTTACACAAGCAGACTGCCATGGTTTCCAAAGAGAAGACCATGATGCTACAAGGGAGGGAGTAAACAGACTATATCCACACTGGCTCGTGCCTGTGGAACAAGCTCTGAACTTCTGAGCTGGTTTGCTGACTTGGAATGAAAGGCTACCATATGCCTGCCTGTCTCCCAAGACTGCTGAGAGAAGGGAGCTGGATGCTGAGTGTAGGATTATCAGCAAGTGGGAAGGCACTTTAGACC
Organism: Bramus lutescens; assembly: GCA_001685075.1. Classification (NCBI taxonomy): domain Eukaryota; kingdom Metazoa; phylum Chordata; class Mammalia; order Rodentia; family Cricetidae; genus Bramus; species Bramus lutescens. The sequence continues at coordinate 36,998 of LOEQ01002745.1, forward strand.
CAAGAGACTGTGTGGCTATGGTCACCAAGGAATGGCCGGGACTTGTCACCCAAGGACAGCAACCAAGAAAGTGATGGGACAGCCAACAGCTTCTTTGGAATAATTGCAGATACATAAACAGTTTGAGAAAAGGAACCAGCTACTCTAAAGAGAGGAGACAGCTCCGTGAAACTGTTCACTAAAAAGACCAGAGGCTCACATGTGAGGTCTGCCAGGCACAATCACAGTAAGATTAAAACATCACATCAGGCCGCCTCTTGTTCAACCCCAATTCAAAATCAACCCTGTACAGACATTGGAGGAAGGCCTCTGACGAGCAAGAAGACAGCCAGCCTAGCAGAGAGGAGGCATGTCTGCCATCTTCCTAAGGATGAGTAGTTTTTACCTTTTCTTCAAGCTCAGGAGCTGTTGTTTCTGTGACACCAGTCAGCCAACTTCCAGTCAGGGTGACCTGAGTGATTCCTGTTGAGAAATCAGACATGAAGGAGTAAGAGATGTGTTGAGATTGGCTATCTGTCCTGACTGTAACCCATGCTGAGAAGACAGACACAAGCTCACTCCTCCAACTGCCAGGTGAAGGACAAACAGTCAACCACTGTACCAAGAGACAGCCCAAGCCGGTGCACCTCCTACGAGCACCCCCAGCAGATGGCTGAGTTTGTTCCCAGCATTCCTGGGAGTCCTAGCAATCTTCTGCCAACTTAAACTGGTGAGAGCATTCCCTATTTCCTGAGCCAGCAGTCACTATTGTAAAACGAGACCCAGGCTGGTCCAGGAAAGGACTAGAGGTAGACAGTGAAGAGACAGTGGCTTCTTGATATTTTTTTTTTCTAAATTTCATTTCACATTCCAACCACAGTTCTCTTCTGCCCCCTTCCCAATAGTGGCTTCTAAAATAAAGACTTGGGGAAAAGAAAAGAGGAGTAATGGCATGGGTCTCACACCACTGGACCAAAAGTATTCAAGGAAAAAGATGCAGGGACCCAGACTGCAGAGCTAAAATATAAACTCTAAAATCCAGAGAGAGCCGCAAGACATTAGGATGGAGGCCCAGACTGCAGGGGAAAGTGGCATAGTCAGGGCAGGACCTGTAAAACACCAAAGAGTTTCCCTGGACATAGAGCTGGGAGCATCATCTCTCAGGGCCTCACATGGGTTCAGCTGCAAAACTAAACCAATTGGTTTTCTGTTCAAGTGCCACCAAGCCGAGTTTTAAATGTCCACACCAGAAACCTGGAGACACCCTGCAGCTAACATGTGCTCCCCTCCACAAACACTCATCCTCGCTGACCTCAGAAACTCCCAGAAAGCTTTCGGTCTTTGAAATGAACGGAAAAGGACGTGGAGACACAGAAAAAAGGACATCATTTCAAAGCAGACGGCCACTGGCCCCTTTGCAAACCCATACCCAGCCTTAGCTGCAGACAATTTCAGGAGGCCCGAGAGTGTCTACACTTTCATATCTCCATGTCGGCAGGGGCAGGTCTGAGCCTTTTGGAAGGCTGCTTACCATACTCTGACTGAGAAACTGAGAAGCTGAAGCCACAGATTCCATTTTCCAAAGTCTACAGTAGGGAACTGATCCGAGACAGAACAAAACTAGACTGTCGAGAATATCCATGGTAGACTTTTGTGTGAGGTAAAAAACAAAAAGAGCTCTTGCCAACAAAAGGAAAATATTAGATAAGTAAATGTGGTAGGTTCATAAAATTTTATTAAGTCATTAAAATAAAAAAACCATTTTATGCAGAATTTTTAATAAAAATAACTACAATTCTTAAGTGAGCTAGGCACTCCCCTAAGCATATATTGTATATGTTCTAGTTCTCTTTCTCTCTCACACACACACACACAACAACAACAACAACAACAACGGTTCTACCAACTCAGAAATGCAGGTATTTTATTTCAACCTCACGATCAGAAAAATGAGTGGCCGAGAATCACGATATTCGCTCACGGTCATCTGGCTTGTAGGAGGAGGCTACGAGATCTGGACGCACACAGTACAGCCTCAGAGCCCCTCTGAAGCACTGCAGACTGACAAGAGCCCAGTCTGGAAAGCTGTGACTGTAACCTTGCATGGACAACCCTCCGCAGATATCAACAACCTTGAGTTCAAGCCAGGATGGACTCAGGCCAACAGAGGCTGCAGAGGGAGTGTAACCCAGGCTGAGAAACTTAGTGACAGCCTACTCAAAACTGGAGAAACTTTTTTCTGGAATTTTTGTTTGTTTGTTCGCTTTAAAAAGCAGTCTGGGACACAGCTCGGAAACAGAGTGCTTGCCTAAGGTCCTGGGTGTGGACTCATCCTAGTACTGCAAAACAAAACAAAGCAATGATCTGAATAAGACCTGACTGCCACAGCTAACAGAAGCAGGGAGGAAAGAATAAGCGGCCTATAGCCAGTTGAGGGGTCAGTCCTGCCTGCACCTTGATTTGGGACTCTGGTCTATTGCAACTCAAGGAAACATGCGCTGATTACAGCCACCCCATACATAGGAAGTCACTGCAGCAGGTACAAGAAACCCACACAAACACCTATACTGTGCTGCAGCCAATGCAGGAGAGTACACTCATGCCTTAAGCAATAAAAACAAATCAAAATTTATATACAATGATCTTAATTATGCATACAAAATACACACAAATACAAATGTTTTTAGTGATTATCCCTGAATAGAAACATGTTCAGCATTATGCTTTTTTATATTTTTCCAATTTCTATAATTAGCGTGAATTATTTTCACAAAGAAAAGAAAGGTTTTTTAATTAGCAACTCATGGTATTTCTGCAAATCCAAACACAAAGATTAAAAATCATGAGGTCCAAAATTCCCTGATAATCACCTTAATTCAAGCTCAAGCCACCACCTGAAGAAAACCACCGAGGCCTACCACACTGTTAGGGAACCCCCAGCCCTCACTTTCTCAAAACCTAATTCTTCAGACTGTGGTGGGAGCGAAACTTAACCAAAGGCATTTCATGCTTTGGGAGCCATAGGGTGCAGAAAGTGGCATGTTTTCCTCCATCTATCCAGACTTGTGGTGCTGGGGACAGCCAGGTCAGCCCAAAGTCTGCGGTCATGTGCCAAGAACAGAGAGTACCAGTGAAGGTAAATGTTTAATTTCTCTGCAGGTAACATTCCAGAAGGAGACATGAAACAGCACCCTAGTCTCCTCACCCCGGTCCTGACTCGGAGGCCACTTGTCACAAGGCTGCTGTGCAGTCCCAACAGCCAAGGCCAGCCTCACTGTATCTACCCCTGTGCTTTGATCAGACAGACTCGCAGGGTGTATTAGCATTTCCCCCTATGTGTGGGTAGTACTGGACCAAAACAGACAGCAGGATGTGTCTTTCTGATCTGCATTTTCTCACAAGAAGGTGGAGACAGAGAGTAGCTGGTTTCCTCTAAGCTGAAGCCAGACCAGGTTCACAGAACACACCTTATACATTATCTCATTTCAGACCATGGGGGCAGAGCAGGGAGGGAGACACTGAGGAGAGCAGAGGGGTAGGGGAGCAGCCTACAGTCCAGGTTTCCCTAAGTACATTTCTGAACTGTTTGATTAGCTAGTCAATGGATACGTGGGAATATCACCGATAATGTCTCACATGCCAAAAAGGCAAATTCAACATGCTGCCATGGAGGCTGACAGCTGGCATCATTATCTGGATCACAAGGATACCAGTAGCAGTAGCCAGAGAAGGACCTATGGGCAAGGGAGAGCGCTACAGGGCAGCTGGGAACAGGTGATCTAATATGGTATACCTCTTAGGAAGCCGTCCCCCACTGCAATGTCAGTGACTAGCCAACGCGTGTTGGTTTCCCTCTACTTTGCACGGCACCAGCACCTAGTGGTGTCTAAACCTACGGGGTCACGCAAGAACAAACACAGGCAATTTTACCATCTGTTATGACAGAAAGGCTGGGGCTGAGTGACTGTTCTCTAGGACTGGAGTTCACAACTACCTGGACTCCATCTCTAAGGTATCCAATGCCCTCTTCTGGCCCACATGCTTATACACACATAAATAAAAATAAAACAAATATTTTTAAAAAGGGAAAGGCCAGAGTACACGACTATTAGGAGGAAGACGTCGTACTTTTTCATACAGCCCAGGCCCACTTGCCTGGGGATGGTGCTGCTCACAGCAGGCTGGCCCTTCCCACATCCATAGAGACCACCCCCACAGAAATACCCACAGGGCAATCAGACAGGGGTAGGGGCAATTCCCCAACTGAGGCTCTCCCTTTCCAGGTGTGTCGAGTTGTCAATCAAGATGAACCTCACAGAACAAATGACCACCAGGTGACCCCAAAACAGGACAAACGCAGAGCCTTGAGACCACAGAAAATCCCAGCCACATAAACAACGCCACTCTTCTTACTGATGTCCTGTTCTGGAAACAGTTATTTTCGTTAGGAATGTGGAGCTGGGCTAGAGCGACACTTTGGTGGATAAAACACTTGCCACACAAGCACAGGAATAGGAATTCCCATCCCAAAGCCCACATAAGGTTGGGAGCCACTTGGCCACGTGTGAGCCTAGTACTTAAAAAGGCTCCTTGACAAGCTAGCCAGCTAAATTACCTGGAATTGGGGAGCTCCAGGCTCAGCAAGAGACTCTGCCTAAGGAGAAAGAGTACGGAGTCATCAAGGAAAATACCCAGCACCAACTTCACATTCACACACACGTGCACGCACACAAACACACACATATGACCATGTACACAGAGGTGTGCAAACATGGTTACACATCATGCAAATGCTACACACACAAAGAATGTCTAGATACTATGAAACCTGATTATTATTGTTATATCTAACTTAATATTTTTAAGTCATTTCAGATTCTACTATATAAAAGTTTTTAGACATGGTCTGCCTACATGAAAGGTATTCAGATGGCTTTGTTGGGGAAAGACCTTGAAAACACAAGGACACAGGTTGGACCCCAGAACTCAAGTACAAAGCTGGGTATGCTAGCAATATGAGCAGCATACATAAGCAGATTCCTGGGAGCGTGTGGGCCAGGCAGCCTGACCTACACGGCCAAGTTCCAGGCAATGACAAATGTTTCAGACAGAAGGCAAAAGGTACCTGAAGACCAAAAGTCAAGGTCATCTTCAGACTTGTACTGTAGGCACTGTGAATACACAGCCCTCTGCCGTACACATTCACACACACACACACACAATTCTCTCATATATGCACATGAACACTCGCATACAGAAACACACATTCACACAACACTCAGATTCTCTCTCACACACACATTCTCCCTCACACACACTCACTTTCTCTCATACATAAACACACACACACACACACACACACACACACACACACACCCTATTCAAGAAAACCTCACTAATTTTAGGACTTAGAAGAGTCCTAAAGCCAAGCACTAGTCTGGTGTCGTAGGAGTCAGAGAATGGAGGAATGGAGGTTACTACTGTGGTGGGCACTTGGAACTGATCTTCCAAGAGGCCAGAGAGGGAGGAGTGCTACCACAACTGCCACTGCAGACTGGTCTCTGAGCAAGGAAAACAAAAGCACTCTGCACACCACAGACAAATGATCTAAGGACAAATACTATGGGAAGTCAAACTGCAGGGCCCCGAAGACCCATAATTACATCCTAAAAAATGAAACACAAATTTCTACAAAAGAGCAGAAATGGGGAGATATTAAAATTTAATGGTGAAAGAAGAAGAAAAGCCAGGCCTTAGAGAGCAGACTTGTATCCAAATAAAATCCTGCAAAGGGAAGGAAATCATGGCAACAAATGCAGGGCTTTAAACCTCTGAAGATGCCAAAATCAAGATGCATTTCATGCAAGTCTAGAAAATAAAATTACAGAGGCCAGCAAAGAACAGTAAATTGAACAGCAAAGAGGAAAAAGAAAGCTGCAATCCCAACTCTCAAGAGGCTGAGCAGTGGGGCAGCTGAGAACTAGGCTAACCTGGGTTACAGACAGATGCTAGGTGGGTATATCAGTATGCACTTAGTCAGACAGACAGACAGACAGGAAGATAAGGCAGTGAGGAGAGGACACTGGTCTCTATTGCCAGAGCTTGAGTGTGGGCTGCAGCCAATCTCCACAAACTGCGCCCCTCTGCTGGAGAAGGTAGGGGGGAGCAGAGAGAGAACATTATCAGAGCAAAGGAGAGCAAGCCCTGCAGAGTAAGGTCCAGCTGACCTCCTGAGCAAGCATATCCCTGGAAAACATCTGCTTACTCCAACCTGGACCGAGCGCTGCAAATTCACTTGATCAACTCACACAGCGATCTGCTAAATCACAAAAGTTCTGGATGGAAAACAACGGCAAATTGTTCAAGCTCATGGGGCCTCAGTTTCCTCTTCTGCACAATGAGGGGCCCACCATCTTTTCCAGGATGGTGGGCAGAGACACCACAGAAGGGTGGCACTGTGAGCCTGAGTCTGGGGCAGAGCAGGCGCTCCACAAGCAAGATTATCAGAGATTATCTGATATTATCAGAGCAGCTTCTACTTCAGAGCCAAAGCAGAATCGAGGGTTTTCCGGTCAATACCTGCTGGAGGCTCCCGAGGCCAGCTGTCAGAGTCTGAAAATTCACTCACATCTTAGATGTGGAGAAGGAATTTGAACGGGTTTGGCCAGGATCACGCATGTCTAGCTGAAGAGATCTGTCCTTGACCAAGACCTGGGTCTACGTGGCCTCTCTGGTGCCAGGCAGCCCACATCACAGAGGTACTCTGCCCAGCAGGAATCCCAAGGCAGGAAAGGTTAAAGAAACAGCTGGCTTCCTGGGCAACAGGATGGCTAATCCTATGTACCGTTCATACCCTGTTCCCTCCCCTGGGTCAGGATCACCTAGAGGTCAGCTGCCAGTTATTGCCAGCCCTGGCTTATGGAGCACAAGAATGTCCCACTGTTCACTTACTCGTGTGTGTGTGTGTGTGTGTGTGTGTGTGTACATCTGTGTGCAGAGGCCAGTGATGAACATCAGGTATCTTCTTCAGTTTCTACCTTGTTTTTGATGCATGATGTCTTATTTTCCATCCAGAGTTCAACACAGAAATTTGCTTTTTATGTGGGTACCAGAATTCAAATTCAAGCCTTCATGATTGCACAGCAAGTGCTTCACCACCTGAGCCATCCCCCAGATCTGAACTGCTCTCTTGATCTAAGGCCTAGGACTTTCAGACCCCAGCAGAATGGAAAGCTCACCCAATGGGTGTGGGTCCAGCAGATCAATATTCACTTGGAGTAGATGTTGGGAGTTTAGTAAATAAACAGATAAAATCTAAAAGATTTTGACCTAGTCTATGTAATAAAGATAGCCAATTAAATGTATCCCAAAAAGGTCAGGCACAAAGAAGACTAAAGACCATTTTGACAGATATGATCAATTTGACTCTTCCCTCTTCTTTACCTCCCCCAGATAATGGAACAGTCAGCATCTCCTTGGCATACCAGGTGCTGTCCTCAGTGCCTTTGGACAGGTCTTAAGTGAGCAGGAAACTTTATGGCTGTTTCAAGCATAGCCAACTAGTAAAGGTCATGAAGATACCTAAGTCTGAGGTGACCAGTGCAGATGCCAAGGCCCAGGGTCTTTCCAAACCAGGTTTATCTAGTTACTGAGAACCAGTGAGTAAGAAGACTGATAGTCAACAGAGACCAGAGACGGGGGCCTTGTGACCACCCAGATTTCATACTCTGAAGTGAACGGGCTCTGAGAGGTTCCCCTGAAGGAAGGCACTGCTCTATCTGTATTAGAAAGTGGGGCTGTACAGGGCTCTATCACACAGAACCATTCCAGCTTTGACTCAGTGACAACACATAAGTAGGACACTTTACACAAAGGAACATGCACATGCTCACAAACACACACGGCCTGCACTGGGATGTTAGCATTACCTGGGACCCTAGGCCAGTTCCGCAAGCTCCTGGGGCTGTTTCATCAAATGGAAAGCAGTGGGAACAACATTGGCACCACCCACTAGAATGTTGCTGGGGACAGATAAATCAGTGCACATGAAGCCCTTGCCAGTGTAAGCCATGGTTATGAAATCACTGCCACACACGAGTCTCACCAACTATGTCTGTCTGGCTACATGCAGAACCTCCAACATTTCCATTCTGCCTTTTTGTTCCTGTATCTTTGAAAAGCTGATTTCAGAATCTAGTAACAAGGACAATGACCTAATCTTAGAGATGTTGGCTTCAAATCAGGGGATGAGTGAGGGCAGCAGAGCCCACAGGACTTGGTGGCACTGGGTCACTAGTGAGGGACAGGAAAGGGCAAAGATCCTCTGAAGTGTCTGGAGTGGGGGTGTAACATGAGGTTGGGATTTCAGAAGACGGAGCTGTTTCAGCCTCTGGGATCAGAGACTGTACTTTCTCCCACACCACTGTCACCCTGCACAGAATGGCACCCAGCAGCAAGAGGCCAATTTTTACAATGACTAATTGATTAGGTCCTGAATATTACATTCAGATTCACAATTTCTAGCCTCACGCCCTTATGTTGTTCCTGAAGCTGCCATTTCTACAGCAGCAATTGCGTCTGTCACGCATTCCCGCACAGCTAAGGACTCAGTTCACCTCCCACTGTCAGCCTCAGCCATTCCCACTGCACAGGTGACACTAAGACACCAGAACAATGCAGCTGAGGAAGAGTCATGCCAGCACCCAAACTGAAGCTATTTAACTCCAAAACCAAATCCGCACGCAATTATTCTGAAATCTTGGAACCATTATCCTTGTCACAGAGATATGGAGGACACCCTGTCTGACTTGGAGACAGCACTCTCTGCTCCCCAGGACACAATTAACTCAGAAAAAATCCTTCTTCGGGCACAGAAGAGGCCATCCTTTTTCAAGAGCCATTCATTTGTTTCCTGTAGATACATAGGTCAGGTCAAGCAATTCTGGGATTACAACTTGAAAGATTAACTGTGATCACTGCACATTTTGTTTAGAATATTAATAATATTCAGGATAGTGGATTCATTAATGCCAGGCACTTAATAAAATAATCATCTCCTGTTAGAGTCACTAAGAAAAAGGCAAGCCCAGGGAGTCGCCAAAGGTCACTGTGTTCATAACTCTTAAGTGTGTAAGTCACAGAAGAAAAAGGTTCTGTTCATCCGGGACAAAGGAAAGGATGTAGCTGAGGGAGATGAATTAGTGAAATCTGTACACTCCCTGATAAACCTTGCTCCCCACTGAACTCTTCTCTGCACAAGATCTAACCCGCAGACACTAGACCAGCAAGCACTGATGGTAAGCAGCCAGCACTCCAGCAGACAACACTAACTGCAGCTGCCTGGAGTGCTGGGAGAAAACAGGACGAGAAAGGAGAGGCTCAGGGGACTCATATGTAGACAAACAATATCCCAAAACTAGAAAGCCTACTCCATCAGTGTGGACAGAACATGAAGAAACAAAGCTATTTCTTTATCCGTGAGAGTAGCCTCCGCCCTCCCACCTTACTCCACCAAGGACCAAGGGGGAACCTCCTCAGGCCTTACTAAGCTGCAGGGTCTACCAGGGCCAAACGGCAGGGGTAGGAGTAGGGATATGAATACGGGTGAACATGTCCTATATGTGTAAGAGAGAAAGAAAGGGTGTGCAGGTGAGTGAGTTTCTATCTCGTGTAAGAGAGAGAAAGGGGGGAGGGAAGGAGGGAGGGAGGGTACAGCCTGATCCCTCATCACCAGATACAGACAGATGTCTGTTGAGCACTGCAGCAAGCCAGCACTTCCCATCCCTCTCTCTCCTGACAACCCTAATGGAACACACCAATGCGAGGCCTTCTTTAAACTTGCTGAGAGGACAAAGATCACTTCCCTGACGAATCTGCCCGTGGCACAGAACAACAAACCAGGATCCCAGCCTTGCCAACCAACTTCACACTTAGTTCTGTCCCCTCACTGAAGAGCCCCACCCATGCTGCATGAGGTCATTATAGAATCTCACCTTCAGGGAGACAGGTATAGCTGCCTATCTGACTTTTTTCAGCTGAGGTAAGGCAAAGACACTGTTCACTGCTAGTGGGAATATAACCCAGTATAGCCATTAAGGGAAGTAAGTATGAAGGTGTCTTAGTTATTGTTTTATTGCAGTGAAGAGGCACCATGACCATAAGGAAGCATTTATTTGGAGGCTTACAGTTTCAGAGGGTTAGTCCATCACCATCGTGGTAGGGAGGATGCCAGCAGGCAGGCATGGCAGCTGAGAGCTCACATCTGATCCACAGGCAGAGAGAGAATGAGACTGGGCCTGGTGTGGGGTTCTGAAACCTCAAAGGCCACCCTCAGTCACACAGCTCCTCCAAGAAGGCCGTACTCACTCCAACAAGGCCACACCTTCTAGTCCTTGCCCGAGAGTTCCTCTAACAGGGGACCAGCTATTCAAACAAATGAGGCCATGAGGGAATTCTCACTCAAACCACCACAGGATGTTTCTCAAAAAACTAAAAATAGAATTATTACATGGTCCAACAAAACCACTCCTGGGCATAGACCCCAAGAGCTCAGCTGGATTTTAAGCAACAAAATGTCACCTAAGCCATAACTTCGCCAGGAGCCACAAAGCTGGCTCTGGGACATTTCAACCAAGAAAAACTAGCAAGGGACAAGCACAGGCTGCAGATAGGGACAGCATCTGGTGTTGTGTTGTATTCATCCTCTGCCCACATTCTTGTTCTTGGTAAAGCCATGTTTGCCTTTGGGATGGTATGAACCCAAGACCCATCTGCAGTTTTTAAAGCCTGTCTCTGCAGCATCTCTTCAGAGGTCAGGCCCTTACAAAAGACTGGGTCAAAATGAGGCCATGGAAAAGACAAGTAAGCATGGGAACCCCTCGTTCTTCCCTCATTCTTCGTCTCTCAGCAGCTTTCGTGAGGTTTGTGGTCACCGGTGATTATAAGGGCAACAGCAAGGTGGGGACACAGGAACGGTACCAAAAGAGCATGCAGTGCGCCTTTAAGTTGGAACAACACCGCTGAATAACTTCAAAAGAGAAGACTGACATTTCTGATAGAAGAAAGCAACTAATGTGGCAGGGACAGCTGGCCAATCAGGTAAGAGGCTGGGGAGCTGGCAGCCTTCACCACACAGGTGTTTGGTAAGGCAGAAAATGGGACAAAAACAACTCAATTAATTCACTGTGCATTCCTGTCCAGCAGAGTCGGGAGATAAGCATGAGACATCAATGGCGGGCCAGAGACTCAATCTGCAAATGCCGGGGTTGACGAAGCACATGTATATAAAATTATACAAAACTGACTCTGGCAACCTCTTCCCAACTGGAAGCCGTGAGCAAACAAAAAAGAAACCAAGGGGCTGTGGATCACAAAGCCACTCCTTTCCAATCAGGGGTTCTTCCAGGGAAGCGGTAGGGGCGGGGGATAGTAATGCAGAAGGAAAAAGAGAGGAAAGATGTAAAAGTCAACAAACAGCAAGGCAATGGGATCACTCTCATTTGTAACTTCCCCAAGGTGTGAGACTCAGCCAAGCTGAGACTTGACACAAACACAGCAAGTAAGCCAAGCGGCAGAACATGCTAGCAAAAAGCAGGTGCAAGAGGTACTGCCAACAGCCAGGAAAAGGGAAAGACACCATGAATTAAATTGAGGTAAGAAACAACAAGGGTGATCAGGGCCAGCATGTGACAGAGTAGCTACAAGTCCTTACTGGAAAGGGGGACCCCCCCCCAGTGCTGCAGCCAACACCATACCACTCTACCTAAAGCGAGCAAGACACTGGCAGTGAAAAGCAGAATATCTGAGGCAGCAAGGACCCACAGCAGGTGGGCAACAACCTTGTTTTACAGCAACGAAGCTCACGAGGGTGATAAACTGACAACACGGCCACTCCATGATACGATCAAGGGGGAGATTTTTATTGTAGATATGAGGGAGATCTACCAGAGACTTCTGGAAGAATCCAGAGCAGAGAAAGCAGTAGATTGGACATAGGCAGCAGTCAAAACAGCAGGGTTAGAAGGAGAGGTTGTGAAGGGAAGCCCGTGAGCTGGGACAATTTAGGGGTGCGGGGTGAGAAGAGCCAGGAAGCCAGGGTGGGCTCTAAAAGATGTGATGCTGTCGGAGCCGGGACCAGCACACACTTGGCATGCTAACAGTCGCCACTAAAGCCATTTGTCCCTCCTGCCAGTGATGAGGGAAATGAAACCTTTGGTAGAGGGGAACCATTTTCACAAGTTCCTGAGGAATGCTAACTTTTGTCTGACTGCCACAATCTGAGGAAATAGAGTTTCCCTTGGACCTGATGGGGCTGGGGAGATCACTCAGTGGTTAAAACACTTGCCACCAAATGTGACCAGAGTTTAGATCTCCAGCACCCATGGAAATGCCAGCGGGGTGTGATGTTCCAGAAGCTGGCCAGCAAGGCCAGCCATATCGGAGCCCTGCCCTGCCTCAGTAAGGTTGAAGACTGATCAGGGATGACTTCCAGCATCAATCCTGGGCTTCCACAGTCATGAACCCCATATGTATACTCTCTCTCTCTCTCTCTCTCTCTCTCTCTCTCTCTCTCTCTC
>LOEQ01002745.1:49580-61062 GCA_001685075.1 Bramus lutescens
CACACACACACACACACACACACACACACACACACTCACATATGCAAGTGGAAAAAGAAAAAGCACTGAGGCACTCACCCAAATCACAGAACTGGAGCTGGAGTCTTAGCCTAGCTGAAAGTCTGCAGGCTTAACCATTAAGCTTGACTATAAAGACGCTATTTGCTAGCCAGCAGCAAGGGACAGATTCTATTTCAAATGAAGTAGGAGGTAGAAACTGCCTGTCATTGGCTAATTCTCAACATGTACCACTGTTGCCTCTTCTAGCACCAAAAGAAGGAAAAGGGGGAAAAAAGAAAAGAAAAGCCCTCTTGTAGAGATAAAGGAAGGAAGAGCCCATGACACTCTGGCCTAAGGACAGAACCAAACAGATTCAGACTCGAAAACAAGAGCTGATGCTAAAACTCAGCACAGACGCCCTCCACAAACCCTGTGGGAGGATGTGTGGGTAGTCAGTCATGGCCTTGCTTCACTGCAGGGCTGCTAAGGCCAGAGAAGAACCTCAGAACCCTGTGTTTACCGGACCAGAGAGTCCACTAAAACCGTCACTGGCCTGGATACAAAGCCACCAGGTTCCCTTAAACTGTTACAATGTTTCAGAAAATAAAAAGCGCCTGCTCTCCCAAGCTGCTTCATCAGGTTCTCTAACTCCAGCGCAGCCCCACTTCCCCATCTAGGGAAGTATAAAACCAGGAAATTTCTTCACTACACACCTGTTCTACTGCAACAGCCACAATCAAACTACAGGTGAAGCTCCCAGTTTAGTTCAAAGTTCAGGAAGGGGCCTCCTACAGGGAGCACGGCTACAGCTGCACTCTGACCCCAAAGTGAGTCATATCGTTTTTCTCAATCCTAAACACAAAACCAAGAGCAGCAGGTAGTGCTTGCAGACGCTAGGCTCTGGGGTAGTGCTTATGGATGCTAGGCTCTGGGCCAGCTCATGTCAGCTCCAGTATCTCTGAGGTAGGCATGTTTTCATACCCAGCTTCAGGATGGAGGGGGCATCCAAAGTCACATAAGAATTCATTCCCGGGTTTCTCAAGCTGCACAGTCCAAGCTTCTAACTGTCACACACTTATCTCTGCAGCAGAATGAAAACACCACCCTTTGCCCTTGGAGGCATCAACCAACGAGTCCATAAAGGAAACTGACAGTAGACAGATCCGTCTACATGGGGCATCATGTTTAAGGACCAGAGTGCAGGGGGATCAGGAAGCAAAATGTCCCAGGGAAGGAGGGAAATGCAGGTGATCTAGAGAAGGTGATTTCTGGGAAAGAAGAAAACAGATGCATCCTGTGGCAAAGTGAGCGTGATGTGGCTCCCCCTTGTCTGTGGCATCCATACAATCATCCCTGGCTGCAGGATGCATCTTCAGACAGACAAAGGGAGCTCAGATCATACACCTTCCTGTATGCGCTATCCCATCTGAAGTCCAAGTTGATATATTTGAGGTGGTATTTTCCTAATCCCCGCCATCTTTCTGGTTTCTTTATTCATAAAGCTAAGGCAAGACCCCCTTTATGATCCCTTGTGGGAACACCATTCGGCACACTGACCTGCACAGTTCTCCAGCTGTTCTTCCTGCTGTAGCGGAAGCCACGGGCATGCTCCCTGACTGGCATGCAGGTAAGTGGCAGCTGATGAACAGGGTCTAGAGAGTCTGAGGAAGGATTTCTGACTCTGAGACTCCCAGCCCTTCATCCCACTGCAGTGCTATCAGTAGACAACCGAGCTTGCAAACGGTCTCATTTCCGATGAATTCAGACTCAACAGTCAGCACCTCCACTCCATCTCACCAAGACCAATACTAAAGGAAAGAATCCTCATGTGACTTTCGGCTCATGAACACGACCAGAATTTGAGGCCTCTCTGCCCTACAGGGTTATGAGTTCCTTGAAGTGACGAGAATAGCTCAAGAACACATGGTAAATATATACAGCACTGGAACCCTGAAGACTAAACACCGAGGTGATTTCCTGGCTCCCTGTACTTGTCTACACTCGAGTTTATGAACACTAAAGAAGGAAGGAGGGTGGGGGGGTGGGGGAGAGTTCTCACTAGATGGCAAGAGCTGCAGGTGAAGTGTTCTGAGAGGTGGCCGAGGGGATTTTAGAGTGAGCTCACGATGATTACTTAGTGACAGTGTTCAAAGTACAGGTAATCAACACTTATGTTCTAAAGACTGTTTCTAAGCAGTTTTTGCCTGGCATGTTAGCTCATATCTGTAATTACAACACTCAGGAGACTGAGGCAGAAGGATCACCATGAGTTCAGGGCCAGCCTGGGCTAGAGGGTAAGAACCTGTGTTGAAGAATAAATAAACTGAGGCTGGCAGGATGACAAAGCAGTCAAGAGCACCAGATGCTCTTCTCAAGGATCAGGGTTTGAGTCCCAGCACCCACATGACAGCTTACAACTGTCTGCTACTCCAGTTCCAGGGATGCCCTCTCCTGGCCTGTGCACACACTGCACACATGTGACACACAGACACAAATGCAGGCAAAACACTCATAATACTCAAAATAAAAAACACTTGAAAATAAAATAAAAATGAATTAGTCAGTTTCTCCCTTGTCACTTTACACTTCAAGTCCTGGCCTGGGCATTTCTAAAGCTATGTGGTTACCATGGTTTCCTTAGGTTCCTGGCAGCTGAAACCAAGACCCCAAACCAGAAAGAACAGGTATTCC
The DNA here is from genome assembly GCA_001685075.1 of Bramus lutescens. Taxonomy (NCBI): domain Eukaryota; kingdom Metazoa; phylum Chordata; class Mammalia; order Rodentia; family Cricetidae; genus Bramus; species Bramus lutescens. The sequence continues at coordinate 52,272 of LOEQ01002745.1, forward strand.
AGTCTGACTCTATAGTGGTGATAACCACTATGACCAGAAAGAACAGGTATTCTAGTCTGACTCTATCATGGTAATAAACACCAGGAACAAAAGCAGCCTAAGGGGAAGGTTTATTTCACCTTCTAGGTTATAGTCTGTCATCCAGGGAACCCAAGGCAGAAACTCAAGCAGAAGCTATGGAGGAACAGGCCAACCGGATGGAGGAGATTCTTCAGATGAGGTTCCTTCTTCCCAGGTAGGTCAAGTGGACCCCAAGATTATCCATTACAAACAAGACAACTGGCCCCAAATCAGGGTTCTCAACAGGGTCTCCCTGCAAAAGTCTGCAGAGTAGATCACTCCCACTCTCCTTGGGGAAAGGAGAGGGTCTCAGGTCTCAGCTAGCAGAGCAAAACTGATTATTTCTCTAATGTAAGCCGGTATAAAACTAAAGACAAACAGCAACCCATGAGTTGGGTTCTACAGTTCCAGTCTCATTTGTGTTCTCGCCATAGCTTCCTAGACTGGAAATTTAGATGGACACAGAAATGAAAAGAAATAGTAGCCAGCCCCATTCACAAAGCCAGGAAATGCTGGGAGGTGATGGCTGCTCCTGATGGAGAAAGCCCTGGGCAGCTTCTGAGGAGGCACTCTCATTGACAACACAAGTCTATTTTAAACAGACACCTCTTCAGATTGTTTTTTAGGAAAAACTTTCAGGAGAACCCTTTTCTAACGACTGTTACTTTGCTTCAGTAGGAGCTGCTCATAGCTGACTTACTGTGTGCTGAACCTAAAATAAATTTTAGAAGAAACTACAGCATAAAGAAATCAGGGGGCTGGAGAGATGCCTCAGTGGTTAAGAGCATGGGCTGCTCTTCCAAAGGTCCTGAGTTCAATTCCCAGCAACCACATAGTGGCTCACAACCATCTGTAATGAGGTCTGGTGTCCTCTTCTGGCCTGGGGGCATACACACAGACAGAATATTGTACAAACAAACAAACAAATAAATAAATATTTTTAAAGAAAGAAAGCAGGCTATCTAAGTGCCAGGTTACCATAACATGCACCTGTAAATGGAAACAGACGATGGTGGCTCTGAGGGATGCTGGCCAAGCCAATCCCTGGGCAGACCATCTCCAGGTTCTAATAAGACAATCATCAACCTGGAACAGTAATGTCCCCTTCAGGACTGCAACCAGCTTTGAGGACAAAGCTAGAGAGCAAGATGAAGCACACAACCACCTCTACACTCAGACTTGCTCCTCAAACCACAAGAAGTCAGGAAGGCAGGCAGGGAAAGGAAGGAAGGAAAGAAGGAGGGAGGGCAGGAAAGACTAACAGTCTGGTGAACAGCTGGAGTACACACTGGGCTAGTGTGAGGCAATGATGTCAACACCTGAACAGTGCAGGGGTCTTAACCAACATCACCCACACTCAGGAGGTTTGGGCGAGGACACCTAGCAAGGCAAGAGAAAACTCACTGCAGGGTGAAAAAGCCACAGCCTCATACTAGCTCCAGGGAACTCCTCCTCCACCCTGCATGCAAGTCCCGGATACTCACAGCCATTCTTCCTTCAAAAGAGGCCAGAGCAGCCCACACAGCCTCAACCAAGCACTCACCCCACATGGGGTATCAAAACCAGCAGTGTACAAAAGGCTAGACTCTGGCCAGCAGCGCTGTACGGGGTCTTTGACCCCACTGCTTCTGCCTCACTCTCCAAGGTGGCTGTGAGGATTTTGTGAGAACTTCAGAAAAAGCTCAGCACACAGCAAGTCAACAACAGTTACTGACTTAAAACAGAAGCAAAGTAAATCGCTACAGAAATAAACGTGATTTCTCAGAAGGTGAGTTCATGCAGTTAGTGAGAATCAAGGATTTTCAGCAAACTCAGGAAAAGTGGGATAGGAAGATCCCACCTACCACCTGGCGTCTGGAAGGTTCCACAGTCTCTCTGCTACTGCTCCCCAGAAGGCCTGGAAAGTCATAGTGTCTCCTGCTCCAGCATCTTCACACTTTATACAGACACCGTGAAACCAAGCAGAGAGCTTGCAGCCAGTCTCCTGAGCAAATGAGGCCATCCGGATTTGCTCTGGAAATTAAAACATCCATGGAAGGTAGCCAAACTCCATTCAAAACATGTATCCGTGACCTACTTAATTGTCCAGTACCAAACCAGTCTCAAAGCAGAAACCAAGCAGATAGTGAGACGGGGCCACTAGCTTCAGCAGAGCCCTGCTCAGACCATCCTGTGTCACATGAGGCACGCAGCAGAGAGGACTCCAAAGCAAACTCAAGGTGCTGAGACAGGTGGGCACCCACTACAAGCCACTGAGCCAACAGTTGCTGAAAACTAGAGTGGCAAAGGCATGCCAACTGCTTGTGCCCTCTGGCTCTCCAGCAAAGCACTTCTGGCTATGCAGACCAAGGGTCACTGGTCTTCTGCCAGTGCCTGTTCATGCGACTGAAGCCTTCACCATCTTGTGACTTCCCTCATGAAACCAGGGCTTCTATGAGAGCTACCCCATCTTCCCCCGGTATCCCTCAGTGTCTTGCACACAGTGGGTCTACCAAGGTGAACACAAACACATACACTGCAACTTCCAGCCACTCCCTCAAAGGGTTAGAGAACATAGAAAGCCTGGGTTTCAAATAAGACAGTCAGCCGGAGAGCAGCACTAGCACTTAGAAGCCTTTGGGACTTCTAAATGACAGCTCCTTTCAGCAGGGGAAGGTGAGTCTTGTAGAGCGGATCTAAGGAACGTGGCAGGATGAAGTGTGAAGTATTTGGCACCGGGTACACAATACTGGGTACACAGAGGACTAGTCCCCCTCGCCAGCTAAGCAAGGGTAGAGGGAGCCTGCCAAGGGCAAAGCAGAGCGAAACCAAGCAAGGTTTCCCAACCTTTCTGATCCGACGTCCTCCTCCCTCTCTGGGCTCAGCCCCCTCCCCAACATCCTCCTCATCTCTGGGCTTAAGCCAGAACACTGCCTAAACTCTGTGTGTCCATATCCCCATCACAGAAACTACTTGAGAGCAGAAACTGGGAGGAGACGTTGCTTAGTCCGGAGTGCTTGCCAAGCAAGCATGAGGCCCTGGGTTCCATCTCCAGAGTGATACCATAGAACTGGGCACAGTAAGTGGCACAAGCCTGTAATCCTAGCACTTGTGAGGTGCAGAGCTTGGAGGATTTGAAGTTCAAGGTGAACCTAAGCTATATAGTGTTTGAGGATATCCTGGGCTATGGGAGATCTATCTCAAAATAAAATAAGGGAGGGGGAGAAAGGGAGGGACGGAGGGAGGGAGAAAAGACACAGAACTAAGCATGAAGACTGAGACGTGGACCTTTGAACTCCAAGATCAATGCTTGCTCTATGCTTCACCCAGACTCACTGGGCTCACATATCTGAGTGCCAGGCCACTCTTCTGCCCCAGGCCACTCTGTCATTCTACAGACAGAATCCCAGCAGGAAGTCTACAGGCGTTCACCTTCTCAGTAACAAGCACAATAACCACCAGTTTCAATACCACAAAGTCAGGCTGACCAACACAGCCCTAACCAATATACATCCCCACTACTGGAGGTCTCAAGAGAAACAAGCACAAGTGAACAACTTTGTACAGCCAGTGTGGGGCAAGCATAGGATAAGACACAGGGACCCCCACAGCCACAAACCAGAGCATCCAGTAAGTAGCTATCAGTGCTGCATTAAGGGTGGCCTCTGGAACTTACACTGGGACCCTCATCAATAACTCTGCTCAAGTCTCAGCTTCCTCAGATATAAAATGGTAAGTTCAGGATAGGATCTAACAGCAGAGATACAGCTCTGAACTGTATAAATGAAAACAGTTGAAGAGCCCAGGAGCAAGAGGCTGGAAAGATGGCCTAGGGGTTAAGAGTACACCTTACTCTTCCAGAGGACTTGTATTCAGTTCCCAACACTCCCATCTGGTAGCTTACAACCACCTATAACTCCAGCTCCAGGGAGTCTGAAAGCTGCGTACAAACACATAGATAAAAATAAATAAGAGTCTAGGAGCACACACCTATAATCCCAGTACTGAGAGTGGTAGGGGCAAGAAGATCACAAGTTCAAAGCCAGCTTGAACTATGTACAAAAAAAAAAGAAAAAAAGATTACAAGGGTAAGCTTCATGCTGTTTATATTTAATCAAAATAATAATAGATTATTTATATTTTTATAAATAATTTTATTAGATTACATAAGATATTGTAAAGGTATGTCTTACAATGTCTGGTACCTACTAAATTCTAGTAAGTAGCAATGATAAAAAAATCAATAATAAATTGCTACTTACAGAAACTATCTGAGCTAGAGATGTATGTCAGTTGGTACAATGCATGAAGCCCTGAGTTCAGTACCCAGCACCACATGAACTAGATATGATGGGGCACCCCATCATCCCTGCAATTGCAGGGAGAAGGCAAGAGGATCAGAAGGTCAAGGTCATCTTCAGCTACAGAGCAGGTATGAGACCAGCCTGACATACATAAGACCCTGTCTCAAAAAGAAAAGAAAGATGCAAATTTCCAAGAAAACAAAATATAGCTAACCAGGGAAATATCTTTCTAGTATTTCTTCTGTGCAAATGCACTTCTCAGTAAATTTACAATGTGATATATGTAAAATCCTGTAGTCATGACCCATTTTTTTCCTTACTTGAGTTATGAAAACAACCCCCAGAAATAAAGGGCCTTTGTTCAAGGCAAGGAAAGAAAGTTGTGTGAGACTTGAGAAAACATGGAGATTAGCCAAGCAACTGAAGCCACCCGCCTCCAGAAGCAATGTGGGGGTTCAGCCAAGTCCTCCCCTCTGTACCTCCCTCCCAAGCACCACTGCCTAGGAAGCGAAGACCTGGAGGCTGGAGAGTCGTCATGGAGTGCTAGAGATGCTGGCCATGACTTCTAAGGGAGTCTGAATGTGTCAGGTTCTCAATAAAAAGAATAGCCCTACCATCAAGGGGTGCTCACATAAGGAGATGAGACCAAGACGCTGCCCAAGTGGGAGAAGGGGGTGCAAGGAAGAGTCGTCTGGTCCTCTCATCCATCCTGCAGGGTAAAGGAGAGATGAGCAGAGGCTTGGGAAAAGCTCTCCAGTGGAGCTGCCTGCAAGCTGTGCAGGGAGCTCCAGGACGGGATTTCCGTGCCATTGCCCATGATGGGGTTTCCAGGATTGCAGCTGTCTTTGAGTCATCCGTGCTCTGGCAAGTAGCCCCAATAATGTCTCCAACTGAGGCCCAGGGTAACACGTGACTTTCCCAAAGCAGCAGGAATGAGAATTTAGTATTACAGTCCCAATGCGGGGACACTGAACTCAGATCTCATGGCATCCCATAAGCCTGAAAGTCCCCCAAACATGTCAGAGTCCACACTCAATACTATCTTGCCTATCAACACTTACTAAGTGCTCAGGACACAATGATAGAGACAAAAGGCATCCTCAGGCTCAGGACCAAGCTGATTCATAGTCTTGGACTGGCATCTGGCTATGAGACAAGGGTTCTCATTGTATATATAATGCAGAAACAACACTGGCCTGTAACATCGATAGGACGCCACCAAGACCAGCTTCCTGATTGGCTCCAGCTGAGAGAGACTGCCTTTTAAAAAGCACTTCTTCTGCAGGAGTCACTTTGATGCGCTAGGAGAAATAATTGTCAAAATAACCCTGGGGAAAAATTATACTCTCACAAAACGCATGGGTAGTCTACAACCTCCACTCTGTAGAGTGCTTTGCTCAGGAGGGAGTTGGTAGGCATGCATCTCCCCAAAGTCAGCAGCCACTCCTGACACAGGCAATTCTATTCCCATCTCTACTTACACATAATTATCATTTAAAACCATGCCCTTCACAGGGGACTGGGCAGCAGCACCACCCAGCTAACTTCCAAACATGACCTCTAAGAGCTCCTCTATGGGTGGAGGAAACAAGCCCCACCCACTGCCTACCTCTCAGGAGCCTTCCTCACACAGTACCAAGCCCTTTCCTCCTGAGGCTCCAAGAGGAAATTCCTTGTCAGTTAGACAAGGTGGCTTCGGACTCAGCACTGAGCTATTTCCTCAGCAGTCAAGCAAACTGACCCCCGGGGCCTCAGGCAGGCCAAGCAGGCTAAGGCAAGCTTCCATCTGAATCTCTTCATTTTCATGACTGCAACTTCATGTTTTTATGAAAACTTTATGAAGGCCCTGGGCTCAGGTACCAAGAACACAAGGCAGATGAGCTCTCTTCACAACAGACATTTTTGCATTTTCAAGGCCAACTATGGGAGCTGGCTGGACTCTTCACTGCATCGTGACTGTAACACCTTGCAATGATCCAGATGCTGAACTGAACATTTCCAACATCTGCCTGAGGCAATGACTGCCTAACTGTAAGGACAGCATCCACCACTCTGGAACAGAATCACGGAGTGGGAGGCCATGCAACTCAAAGCAGGGTGGCTTTGAGTCTGCATCCTTGTACACATGCCACCCAAGCTCGTGCTCACAAATGTGGCAAATGTGAGGGAAGGTGGGTGGGTGAAGGAAAGGGCAGAGGATCTGTGCTGAATGAAAACTAACTTCTTTCTTAAACACAAACATGCACACAGTCACACATGCACATACACTTGCACACACTCACATGCACATACATGCACACACATGGGGCATATGCATCAGGACAGCCATCTGAGCTTAGGAAAGTCCTGTCACTGTGCTTGCAGCTTTGAAAGTAGTTCACACCCATCTACATGAAGACCAGCTTCTCCAATAAGGACAGGACGGGACCTCTGCTATCCTTGACCCTCAGAAGATTGCCTTCCAGACTTCCCCACGAGAGACACACACACACACACACACACTTGGCATTTCAAACACATTGACCCTGCACCATCTGGGGAAGGTCAAGCCCACCTCAGAGACTCTGCTGGCCTCCTTCTTTCATGTGTCAGTTAACTCCAGCCCTAACAGAGCATATTCCCGCCTTTTCCTCCCCTCAGGCTAAAGCTCAAACAAACACTCCTTCAGTGAGCCTTCCCAAGCCCTTTCACATCTTCCTTCTGGCTGCCCCCTCTCTGCATTTCAGCCATCACTTCATCTGGTTTCTAACTGGCTTGAACAGTATCCCCAAATCTATGACTGCCTGGAACTTCAGGCGTGGGACCTCATGAGTAAACAGGACATGTACAGTTAGTTCTAACTTAAGTGTGGCGTTAACTTTATGCATGGATTGAACAGCCCTAAAGTGTCCTGACATTTGATCAAACTTCCCGTGACATAGGAGATGGTGGACTGAGAAAAGCGGACTTCTCTGCCTCAAGGAAGGTGAGTCTGTAAACCGAATGAACCCCTGAACAGCACAGCTCGTGTAAATGAGAATGCCTGCAGCTGACTGACCCAGTACTCAGAAGGCACTGGTCATGTCCTGTCTTTGTCTTTAGTTCAAACTGAGGCTTGCAGTCTCCAGCCTGCCAGCATCAGACTGCAACTAGTGTTGTTGGCTCTCCTGCCCCAGGTCGCGGTCGCTGTGCTGGGGCTAGCTTCCCAAAGACAGATCCTAGGATATTCTGACCTCAACAATGCTTTGTGGGCCAACACATTACAGTACAACACACACACACACACACACACACACACACACACACACAGGTTCCAGCTCTCAGGAAGAGCCCTAAGACAATGAAACTCACTACTGCACTAACTGCTTGTTCTGTGCCTCTGGAGACCTAGCACAAGAGAGGTAAGGAGAGCCCCAGGTGATGGCAGATGACGGCAGAGCAAAGAACACCAAGCAGTTCGCCAGAGCAGGATGGGAAGGAACAAGGAGCAGACTCCCTTGGAGTCTGAGACCTGGGGCAGAATTAACTTGTGTTGCTTAAGCCTCTGACTTGGGGTTTTGTCACAGCGGTTACAGGAAGCCAGCACGTCCTCAGCATGTGAGGTCCTGTAGTCAGCGCGTCCTCAACAGGACAGACCTTGGCTCCTTTCACTCACTGTAAGACTCTCAACAGCAAGCAGAGTCACTGCATCAGGAGGGGCGGAACCTTCAGGCTGGAGATGCCCTGCAGAGACTGATGTTCTAAGGTCCCCAGGAACCAGACAGCCAGGTCAAGAGCTCACTGGAAACTCATCCCTGCCATTCACAAATCTAGCTTCCCACAGGTGGTGGCCTCCTGCCTCCAGGAAAGCAGCCACAGCAAAACTACCCTGGGCCAGAGGACAAGATCCAGCTCAGCCCTCCTCTCCCTCAGAATGTGACCTTGAACAGGCACTAGCTGAGGTCTCAGTGTCTTTATCTGTCAAATGCAGTGATAATAAAAGTCCAGTGTATCTGCTTGCTCCAGGCTATCTGTGGCTGGTTTAACTTGGGCTGGCTCTGACAAGCGCCTAGACCTCCAGGCCCAAGGTGAGGCCTCAATTCGGCTGGCTTCTGTTCAGGGCATATCTGTGGCATCTACTGCACACTGGTCTCAAGGTTCTCTTGCACTACAGGCCACTATTATTCCACCTGTACCATAACTATCACACACTGTCCAGTCTCATGTCACAACTGCTGTGACTGAAACTCTGCATCTGTGCAGGGTGCACTGGGACCCCACAGGTCCCAGACCACATGCTCACACAACACGCACAGCGTGCAGAAACAGTGCTCTTTTTCCCAGGTAGCTGCTATCATCCTGGCTGTTCTGCAGGCCTGGGGTACGGCCTTCTCCATAGTCACCCTGCAGGCCTCAGACATCAGCTAGAAACAAACCATCAGCAAACAACTTAGGGGCTGTGAGTGAACTTGCCAGCCTGTATGTGTGTG
>LOEQ01002745.1:87098-116121 GCA_001685075.1 Bramus lutescens
GGAAAGCATGGCCTCATGCTGTGGGTTCTGCATTGACATCTCCAATGTTGGCTTTTGGCCTCCGCCATGGAGCCTCAGAAAGCAGCAAATAAAGCCACGGCTTCTTGATGGGGAGACAGATCCCTTTACCTGGGCTCTTCTCAGGGCATGTAGCAGCAGACGGAGTGACTGGGCCTCTCACTTCCATTCCCATGAACTCTTTCTTCTTGTAATACCACATATTTTAAGACACTTAGAGACAAGCTCTACTTCTCCTTCATTCTGATCTCTTGTGTGTTCCAAGCTGTTGAAGGCTTGTGACACTCCGGAAAACCCAGCAGAAAATAAGGAAAGGGATGTGTTGTCACTTGTTTTTTGTCCCCCCCCCTTTGTTCTTTAGTCTCTTTGGGGGCCTGCCACCCAGCTTCCAAATAAATACACACATGGAGTCTTATTCTTTCTCATGAATGCTGGCATGAGTTTGACTTATTTTCAGCCAGCTTTTCTTACCTTAAATTATCCCATCTACCTTTTGCCTCTGGGCTCTTTTTGTTGATGATGTTTTGTTTTTTGTTTTTGGAGATGGGGTTTCTCTGTATAGTTTTGGACTTTGTAGCCTATCCTGGAACTCGCTCTGTAGACCAGGCTGGCCTTGAACTCACAGAGATCCACCTCCCTCTGCCTCCGAGTGCTGGGATTAAAGGTGTACACCACCCACCACCTGGGGTCTCTGGGCTTTTATCTTTATGCTGTACACCTTTCTTTACTCCTTACTCTGTGGCTTGTTGTGTAGCTGGATGACTGGCAGCTGATGTCCTCTTCCTTCTCTTGCTCCTCAATCCTTCTTCCCAGATTTCTCTTCCTGTCCATTCTCTCTGCCTGCCACCACCCCACACACCCCAACCCCTGCCTATTCCTCTCCTGTCTAGCTATTGGCTGTTCATCTCTTTATCCAACCAATCAGGTGTTTTAGACAGGCACAGTAACACACTTTCACAGAGTTAAACAAATGCAACGTAAAAGAATGCAGCACATCTTTGCATCCTTAAACAAATGTTCCACAGTATAAACAAATGTAACATTTTACACATTATTAATTAACATTTTATTAACATTCCACAACATGGGTGCAGCCTCTGACACATCAGACTCTTCCGCTGCCCTTGAATGATCTCTGAGGCATTTCCAGGACCTGACTTGAATATGAAGCTAGGGATGGCCAGCACAACCAGTGCTACCTAGAACCTAGCTCAGCGGCACGGACTGTGGCTCTTCCGACAGTTCTGTACTTCTAGCTATAGACTACACACATTTCACTTACAATCTGCTATACTTGTTTTCCTTATAATAGGGATTCCAACAACCAAAGAGACTAAAGCTTATGATGGGGTTGACCAGGTAGAAATGCTGGCCTCAACTTACTGACCAATTGTCTGGAGCAAGACACCAGTGCCTCAGTTACTTTCTCTGTAAGAATGAGGTAAGTGAAGCTTTTATGACATGCTAATAAGATCACATGCATAAAACATTACGTGCACAGGTGGCCTTAGTGCTTGCCTACCAGGGACCTCACATGTCCAAGCTGCCTATCAGCTCCTCGTGCTATTTCTTCTTTTCAGCTCTTCTGATTACAAACTGTTATGTAACTTTTCCTGAGGAGGTATGAGCAAGCATCTGTTCATCCCAGACAGACCAACAAAGGATGCACAAAAGAATTGCTTCTACCTGCAAGTCCGGCTTGGTAATCCAATGAATGTATTGGAGTTGCTTGCAGAAGCAGGGGTGACTCAGGCAGCTGCATCAGTGCAAAGTCCACCCCAGACTGGGTGATGACTCAGGCAAGCTGTGTCCATGGAGTTGCCTGCAGGGCTTGCAGACTTGCAGGCGGCTGAGCAGGTCAGAGAGCCTCCTCTCCCCAGCAACTGGTTACTGTTTCTATAGTCCAGGGAGAGGCTATGAGTATCATAGTCCTCTTAGTAGCTATGCGACTTCCTCGATACTGCTACAGTAATGTTTCAAACCACAGATAGCGACTGCATAACAGCACAAACACAGCAGGCCTTTCATTCATTCATCAGTTAAGTGTAAGTGTTTCCACTGATGGTGATTATATTAGTCTGAGTTCCCCTGGGAAAGAGGAGACTTAGTACAGAAATCATCTCATGTCATTAAGGAGGTCAGCCATCTGAACACCAGCAGTGTAACTTAGTTCAGAGGACTCAGCTGGTATTGAAAGTTTCAGCTCAGAGTCCCAAGAGGCAGAAATGCTGATGCCTAGGACAGGAACAAAGTGATATCTGTTTTCATTTCCTCTACCTTTTGCATATGTGTGCACATGTTCGTGTACCTGTGCTGTTGTGTGCATAAACATGGAGGCCAGGGGCTGAGGTCCTTTGCGTTCCTTCATTACTCTGCATATTCCCTTTTGGGACAGGATCTATCTCTCTGAACCCAGAGCTCATTAATTCTGTAAGGATGGCAGACCAGCAAGCTTGGGGAATCTACCTGTCTCATTCCCCAGATCTGGGGTTACAGATCTGAGCTACCATCACACTCAGCCAATGTGGGTGCTGGGGAGCTGAACTCACTTCCCCACCCCCATCCCACACGTTTGTGTCCTATTCAGACTCCTACTGCTCAGGAATTGTCTCTCAAGGCTCACATGGTAAAGGCACAGATGCCAGCCTCTAATTACTGTCTTTGGGATTTTCTAGTATCTTTAGGCATTTTTTTTTAAACTTTTAAAGTTAAAATGATCTTTCATAGCCAAAAAGGAAACACTTTCTATCTTGTGGCTCCTATTACACCCTGAAGTGGCAAATCTCTCCTGTCTTGAACTATTCCATTTTGAATATTTCACAGAAAATGAAAAAGTCCTTGTTTCTGAACAATTCCTTTAACCTCAGCTCTGCATTTTAGATGCTTGCCTAATAATTTATATAAATAATAAAATAGCAAAAAATACAAGTTCAGTAAAATTAAATTATACAAAAGCATTTTTTAAAGGCAACACAGAACCCCAAGAAGGTCACACTTTGAGCTAAGTGCCCACACTGGAAGCAGGTGCACTATATCAGGCCAGATCCTCTTATTCTAATGGCAGTGTGGTCCTGAATCAGCCACACAGAGCACAGGGACTGTCATTGGCAATAGGACACATTTTGAGAGTATGCTCTTTGGCTGCAGTCAGGCATACAGCCCTTCAGCAGAGCTGTGCCCTTGGACTTTACCTTTGAGAATTAATGTGTCACCGTGTTTTCCAAAATACAGGCAGCCAGATGGCTTCCAACAAGGTGTCGGCCACTGCCAAGATCTGGTCTTTGGGATGGGATGTGTTTCCTGGCCTCACAGGGCACAAGCTCCTGTAATTCATAGTGTCCTTGACTCTTGTTCATTCAGAGTAAATGATTCTTCATGCCTGGCTTAGAAACTAGGCGTGTATCAAACTGTAGGACTATTGTTTTCTTTAATCCATTTCTTAAGGGTCTAGTAACACTTTCAAATGTGTATAAGGACTTGCTCCTAGCACAGTCCAGACACATGGAAAATCAGCCACAAACATGCAGATCCGAGTTTGTACAGAAGAGAGATGAGGTGAGAGACAGACACCAATACAACAGCACAACTTCACAAGGAAAGAAGAATATTGAGCAGGTATGTTTGCTCACAGTTCTGTTGCTGTGAAGAGACGCCACAACCAAGGCAAATCTTATAAAAGAAAGCATTTAATTGGGGGTTTGCTTGCAGTTTCAGAGGCTTAGTCCATTATCCTCATGACAGAGCACAACTGTATACATTGTGGAGCAGTAGCTGAGAGACAGTGGGCAGAGAGAGAGAGATGGGACCTGGTGAGGGCTTTTGAGACCTCCAAGCCCACCCTCAGTGACACACTTCCTTCAACAAGGACACACCCCCTAATCCTTCTAATCCTTTCAGACAGTTCCAATCCTTGGTGACCAAGAATTCAAATACAAGAGCCTACAGGGACCTTCTTTACTGCTCAGAGAGATTAAGAGTCAAGCTGACAATATCAACCATCACAGAGGAGGTCTGAGCTACAAGACATTCTGAAAATGGAGAAGCTCTGAAGACAGTGAAAAGCCTTGAGACTCACAGGAATGCGATCAGGCAGGGATGAATGTGTGCGAGAGCAGAGAGACTGTGCAGTACACCATTATAATGGCAGCTGCTGCTTAAAACACAGAACAGGCAGCATATGAGTGAGTCCCAAGGTAAGCCTGCTCAGGAGTCGGGATGCATCAGCTGTGAGTTTTTACTGAGTCTAATATACCACTCAGATGGGAGATGCTGGTAATAGGAATGTAAGCATGCTGGGAGCAGTCATGTGTGAAATCTCAGTGCCTCCCTCTGCTTCAAACACAAAACTGGGCTATACTTCTTTCTCTCTTCTCTTATTTTTATGAGCTTTGTATATAGGTACTGCATCTACATCATTCTCACTACTCCCTGCCTCCAATTCCTCCTATGATTCCTCAAATTCATGATCTTTTTAAAAAAAATCAGTTGTATTTGTTTTATGTATCAGAGTGTTTTGTCTGCTTGTATGCATGTGCTCCACATGTGTGTAGTACGGAAGGAGGTCAGAGAGGGAATCAGATGCTGTGGAACTGGAGCTACAGTTTTGAGCCACCTTGTAGGTGCTGGGAACGGAGCCCAGGTCCTTTGCAAGAGGAGTGAGTGCTCCTAACTGCTGAGCTACCTCTCCAGCCACCAGTTTTCCCTTGGAATTATTGTTGTTACATGTACATGCATGTGTCTATAGTCAGTCAGTTAAATGAGAGGTTCTGCAACACCTGGTGGGAGGGAGTGTTGGGTGATCAGAAAATTGGTGGGATTGTCCCAGCCAGACCTTGAACAAATAGAAAGTGAGAGCAATAGGAAAGAACAGGTAGCAGGTGCAGCTATGCCAAGATGAGGAATGGCTTATGAAGTGTCTCTGTATGGAGTGCTAAATGCACCCCAAAAACCAGAACCACTTGTTGAGAGATGTAAAGTAAGGAGAAGGGAGGAAGGGAAGGACAGCTCTGCATCATGAACTATGACAAAGGCAGCTAATATCATGGGCTGGGTGACGGTGCGATATGGAGAATGTTAGGTGAATCTGAGTGGCAGCCAGAAGGAAGACAGGAGTTCACCTGGCACAATGGGGGAGTGAGGATCTAGACTGTGCAGCAGAGCAGGAGTGGAGAGATGCCTGTGAAGTAAATATTTGAAATCAGGTTAGCAGAATTTAATAATTGATTTTGCTAGGTGGGGAAAGTGGAAGAAATACCTTTAAACCTCAGCTGGCCTTTTAAATCAACTTTTAGAAAGATACGCTTTACATAAATTAAAGTGGATCTACCTAAGTACACAGTTTGATGAATGTTGACAGTTTTATGTGCACCCATGAAACTAGAATCTCTCCTTCACATGGAAAGTTAGTTACCTTGTGACTTCTTCAGTCAGTGAACAATACACCTATCCAATCCAACTCAATAACCATTGATATGCTGTCATTGCAGTTTTTCCTTTTGCAGAATTAATTCAACATAGTGTTTTTGAAATTCATCCATTTGTGTTAACTAAATCAGTAGTTGATGCATTTATGTAGTAAAGCAGTGTTCCATTGCATGAATGTATACCATGCTTCATCTTTATTTATAGCCTTTAAAAAGTCTTAAGTATCTTCATTTCATAGAAAATTGCCTCAAATATATGTTTTCCACATATACACAGCCTATCTTCTCTATTGTAATTGCTATATATTTATTGAACAAAGTGCTGAGTTTTATAAAGCTTCCACCCTGTGTCTCATGTGCATTTGACCATCTGTACTTACAGTGTTGGTCAACTTTAATTGTTGACCTAACACAGCCTAGAATCACTTGAGAGAACAGTCTCAGTGAGTGATCGTGTACATTGTGTAGGCCTGTGGGTATGTCTGTAGGGGACTGGCGTAATTGTATTCACTCGTGGTAAGACTGAGCCCATTGTGAGTGGTACTATCCCCTAGGAAGAGACTTTAAGGCTGGAGAAGCACAGGCAAGCAGGTAATGACTGAGCATGCATTGATTCCTCTCTGCCTTGACCATGACTGTGACCAGCTTGTAGACAGAGGCTGTTTGTTCATTTCCCGGCCACCCAGACAGGAAATAATCACACAGAAACTATATTAATTACAACACTGCTTGGCCTATAGTTTATGCATAGTTCTTGCTAACTCTTACATCTTAAATTAACCTATTTCTATTAATCCGTGTATCACCACATGGCTGTGTCCTACTGGTTAGGTTCTGTCGGACATCTGTCTCCTGCAGCGGCTACATGGTATCTCTATGACTTGGCCTTCTTTTCTCCTCTATCTTTGCTTGGAATTCCCACTTTGCTTTGTTCTGTCCTGTCATAGGTCAAAGCAACTGGATAAGCAGGATACAAGAAAAAAAGACTGCCAAACCTTGCCAAGACAGGGTAAGACAGTTTTGAAAATTTTCCCACCTCTGAAAATGGTCTGTCAGTTACTCTAGGCCTAAGCCAAAGTTGGTTGCTACAATGTTACAAATGAGACTTTGGGTGATTGCCCAGGTAGCCAGTTGACTCTGTCATTTGTTGCACCTTTTGAAAGTTGCTCGATTGCAATTCCTGCTTACTCAAGTAATATTATTTCCCTTCTCAGATCTTTGATGGGGTTGAAGACTAGAGAGTAGTAGTAGTTACTTTCCTCTCATGACTTAGGTAAGCCATTTCTAATATAAGACTTAGACTCCCTTAGGATAGCTAAAACATTTAGCATATGTTTCTTGCTTGATATTGTTTATGCTAGTTGTAATTCTAATGTTTATATTTGATATTTGCTCTTATTATATATAGTTTTGTATTAGGCTTAGAACTATTTTATTTAGCCAAAACGGGGAGGTGCTATGGGAACTCCTTCAGCCAATAACCTTTAAGACCTTGGCTCACTCTAGGCGTGGCCACATATATAGAAATGTAGAAGCATGTGCAACCTGTTGACTGCTGGATTTAGTTCCTGTTCCCCACTCATGCAGAGGACTGTAATCTGTGAATCTACCCCTAAATAAAGAGACCCTTTATTATACTCCATTCTGAGCTAATGTGGGACTATTTCATTAAAATCTACTGTAACCAGCTATCTCAAGACACAGCTGCTGTGCCTTCTCCATCATTATAGACTGGAACCTGGAAGAGTGAGCTGGAATAAACCCATCCTCCCCTAAGTTGTGTGCTGTCCAGGTGTTTTATCACAGCAGCAGAAATGAAAGGAGAATGCCACTTCCCTATATACCCTCCAGCTCTTCCCTCTGCTCACTCAGTTCTCAGTTGGCAGATATTTGAGTTGGCTTCTGTTTGGGACAAGAAGTAAAACTATAAAGAGAATTTGTTTGTTTCCAAGGATCTGAGTGCATATGTGTTTTTTATTCCTGGAGGTAAAAAAGCATAGGAGTGAAATTTTGAGAACCCATGCTAAGCATGATGGAATACAACTGTTGGGTCCAGGGCGGTTGCACAAAGATGAGAATGCCACCAAGTCTAATAAACCAAAAGCAAACTTTATTCCAGAAACCAGAAGAAAACTTAGAAATAAAAAAATAAAAAATCACCGCGGGGCACAGAAGCTTATCAGCTAGCTGAGATCACAGTCAGAGATGGTGTTTGTTAGGCTGTAGCAAAGGCAGGTTTCTGAACCCACCTTTTATAGTTAGGGCGCCAAGCATTAGGTCTGAACAAAGGAATTTTTACAATCTTGCCCTGACCCGTGGATCAGTCAATGGAGACCCTAAAGGTGGGGGGAGTGTATTCTAACATCAATGGGTAACTAGGCAGCTATCGTGAAATATGTTTCCGAGAAGATTACAGTGAAAGTCACTAATTGAAAAAAAAAAGTGTCTTTAGCAATTAGTTAGAAAAGAAACTGCTAGTAATATCAGAGGGTTAATAAAATAGAATAATCGGTTCTTAGGCTCGGAACTTAGAAGATAGAAAGTTTTTCACAGTATCTCAAGGTAAAACTCAGATACAGACTGCCATACTTTACAACCTCCATTATCAGAGCTCATTAGTTAGATGGTGTTTGTACTTGTCCACTGTCTTTCCTGGTACCTCCAGGCATGTATACTGGAGCCCCATGCCTCCCCTTTAATGGTGCCAGTTTCCCATAACAGAGACAGTGGCTAACCCAGAGGTCAGTATCTCTGTCTCCTAAAGGTTAACTCAGTTCACATCTGTCATTTATCAAGTATGGCCAGGACACTACTCTCAGTTTGCAGAGAGAAGCTCTGTCCTTGTAAATAGAACAGCCAGTTGTAAAATGAAATGACCTAGGCTAATGGAGGCTTCTTAAGCGTCTGGGAAAATAGCTCACTGGGAATGACTGATCCTTGATCTGCTGAGAAAGCTGCTGAGAGTCTGTTCTCATTCCCCTAGACTTATAACTTTATATTTTTTATTCCTACATTCTTATTTCTGGAATATACATTTTTATTTTCTTATTCTTGGACTCTTCAACTGCCCATAGGTCCCCCAAATACTGAAGCTCTTTCTCTTCCCATCAGCAACTTACAAACTTTGAATTGCTCCATATTCTTGCCAACACCTACATTACTGGAGCTTTAACTCCAGATGCCATTGTATTGTATAATATTATTTCACTGTGGCTCTTGTTCTTACTTATGACTGATGACAGCAAGCCTCTTTTCCTTGGGCTATTTACAGTAAGTCCCTGAGAAACTGGGAGGCAGAGCAGGCATCTAACTAAAACAGGGAGCAGCAGAGCTGTTTCTAAAGGTGCATAGGAGGCAGAAACTTGGAGCTTGAATGGCTCCTTTCTGGCAGATTGAGAATGATGGGTTAGACAGAGTATCTTCAGACACATCACGAAAGCCAAGCTAAGCACCAAAGTCCTTGAAAGTGTTAGTTAGTTTTGGACTGTGAACAACCTGTTGGAAGTTAATTTAGTGGCTCCTGACCAAATATCCCAAAGGGCAATAGAATGGAAAAATGTGCTCCAGGTGCTAAGGTTAAGTGTATATCCATGAAGATCGTTGTTGTAGTAATGCCATACTGGTCATGAGGGCATACCTCTTCTTGAATTCTGGTACAAGGAAATATTGGAAAAAGAAAGAAGGCTACAGATGTCTTCATCAATGTCTTCCTGGAGAGGTGAGTGACTAAGGATTCACTCAGTCAGAGCTGGCTTTGGTTCCTGGCTGTTTCTCTTTACTAGCTGTCTGGTCTTGGGAAAGTTGTGTGAAGCACTGGCTTTTCCTTCTCATAAGTGTAGATTGGAGCAGGGACATCATTTAAGGCAGAGGGCTGTGCAAAGGGCTGCTTCTGTGCGGAGCCCAGTGCCTCTCTGGAGACAAAAACAACCCTTGCAAGGCTCTTGGCTGAGCTGATAGGCCTGGGCTAGAATTCCACACCAGCTCCTCCACTGATCAGCGTGATGACAATCAAAGCCACAAGCTTCACACAAGAAAAACCTATTGGTTACTTTGTCACTGTTGTGGCAAAACGAGAGGGACAAAAGCAACTTATGGAAGGAGGGTTTAAAGAAGGAAGGCAGGCTCACGTTTGAGACTACAACCCATCATGGTAGGGAAGGCTTGGTGGCAGGAACATGAGAAGCTGGTCACATTGTGTACTGATTAATTTTTTGTCAACGTGACACAGGCTAGGGTCAACTGGGAAAAACGAATTGTTGGGCCAAAATTATCTCAGGTCCTGTACCTCGAGGCCCGTAGGATAGAGAAAAGCCTGGCTCAAGTTTGAGTGAGAATGAGACAGCAAAAAGTTAGGTAGATGCCCCTCCAGCCAGGTGGCTGTCTCCCATTGGCTGGAGGTACCCCTGCATTGCATGATGTCACTTGACCTATATAAGCTGATGCTCACAGTAATAAACTGAGTTCCTGCTTTGACTAGGCTCCCTGTCGCATCTGATTGTCCTGCATTGTGGGGCTGCAGAATGGGCAGATAGTGCGCTCACCTTTCCCTTGGGAATAAGGAGGCCTAGCAATGACTAGGGAAATACAGAGGCTCCAGAAGCCTGGCAACTGGAGGCTTAAAGAAGCCAGCAGGAATCTCAGTTGATAAGATTGGTCTATTGGCAAGTCTGGGGGTATTTTTTTTTTGATAGATGATTGATGTGGGAGATCCCAGTCCACTGTGAATAAGGCCACACCTGGGCAGATGGTCCTGCTGTATATAAGAAAGCAGAATGAGCAAGCCATGGTGAGCAAGTCCATGTTTCTCCATGCATGGTCTCTGCTTCTGCTCCTGCCTTGAGTTCCTCTCTTGGTTTCCCTGGTGATGAACTATAACCAGATAAACTCATCTCCAACTTGGTTTTGATTGTGCTGGTTTGTCACAGCAACAGAAACCTAACTAGGATACATTGCATCTGCAATGTGAGCTGGGCATGAATGCTGGTCCTCAGCTCACTTTCTCCTCTTATCCTGTCCAGGACTAGAATACTAGATGGTACCACCAACCGCTTTCAAGATGGGTCCCCCTGTTCTGTTAAACCTGTCTAGAGATCATGAAAATACATCCAGATGTGTGTCCTGGTGATAATTCAACACTTCATCAAGCTGGTGATGAAGATGAACAGAGGAACAAGGGAAACTCTGATTGGAAAGTACTCTATGCAGTGATGAACCCAGGTTCTCTGTAACCACTGGCTGGCTTCATTTTTGCTTGTTACCTTTTTCAGGACAGAAACCATCTCCCACTCAACTGAGAAAACAGAGATGATATGTGGGGCTCCCCTTAAAAAGCTTGGTTGGTGGAAGTAACCCAGATGCACTTTAATTGATGAAGACTTCTCTCTCCATATAATGGAATTTAATTGATCATAAAAAAGAATGGAAAGCTGATATATGCCACAAAAATAAATGAACCAATCCGAGTAAAGGCAACTAGCCACCGAGGAGTTTATGCTCAGTAGGAAATATTCAGAAGAGAAAATCCACTAGGCCCCCAGCAAAGACTGACTTCCAGGGATGGAGTTGGGGGGATGGGATTGCCAATTCCAAGAAACAGCTTTTCAGTGATTAAAAACTAGATGGTGGTGAAGACCACATGGTATTACTAGTATCTTGAAAATGTTAAGTCATAAGCTTTCAAGGGTTTTAAAGGGCAAATTTTATGTGTATTTCACCATGATTTTTTTTTTCAAAAGCTCTGCTCAACTTAAGGATTGTTTATGGTCCTTTCTTCAATAGCTGATTCAGAGGTGAGAAAGGGAGAAGGTGACAATAAATACCTACAACTTGACAGGATCTAAAGGCAGCTAGAAGACAACCTCTGGGCACGCCAGTGAGGGCTGATCTTGCTTAAGTTAACTGCAAAGTGAAGGCTCCCTCACCCCCTTTAATTGTGCATAGCACCACATCCAGAGCTGGAATCCTGGTGAATAAAGAGGAAAGCTGAGATAGGCACCCAACGCTCTCTGCTTCCGAGCTGCAGATGTGACGGGCTGCCTCAAGCTTTTGCTGCCACGACTTCCTCGCCATGATGGCCTGTTCCTCCAGCTGTGAGCCCAAACAAGTTCTCCCATCCTTAAGTTGATTGGTCAGGTATTTAATCACAGTAACAGTAAAAGTAGCTGAGAAAGGGGAAGAGACAGGTGGGGTGGGGGAGAGGAAGGGGGGGAGTCTGGGAGAACAATGAGAGAGGTTGTCTCAAGGAGAGAAAGGGGAAGGAAGACCTCCTGAGAATGGGCCAGGGTGGGCATACTTCCTAAGGAAGGAGATTGAAGGGAGTGGCTGTGGAGGAGTCCCCCTGCCCCATACACAAGGGTGTGCACCTATAAATAAGCCTGAATGCGCGCACGCACACACACACACACACACACGTGGGCACGCATTCTCAAGAGGCTCTAAAAGCTTTTTCAGGACTAAGTCACCTGCTGAAGGGCCTCCAGACTGTGGAAGGAGCCTGAGCCATGGAGAAGGCTCAGGCAGCCATCTCCCCGTTCCTCAGATGGGACATGCATATTGTCACTGTTCCTAACAGAATAGGGATAATTAGACAGATAATTAATAATAATAATCCCTCCTGCTCCCTCGCCAGCAAGTGTTTGGCTTAGCCCCAGGAATTTGGGAGCTAAATAATTCTTTCTTATAAACTGATTTCACAGTGAATGAATGGTGTTACCAGTATTAATAATTAGAGCCAATTTACTATTAACCACACTGATGAGTGGAGCAGCACTGTGTACACTCTGGAGCCCAGGGTGACTTTATAAATTTTTTCCTCTGCTCTGCAGGCATTTGATCCCCTACCATGCATTTACTTTCCTGATTATGTCTGACCCGGGATTATTTAAAAGTCACCCTACCTTCTCAGAGGTGAGCTAAGCTTGCAGCCTTCTCTTACAGCATTTTAATTTTCCCCAGTCTATGAGAGTTGGCCTTATATTAACCACATTTTAGCTCAGTTTAGTTGGTTGGTTGGCTTTTTCTATACAAGTCTTACTGCATAGTTTCAATGCTTAGAACTCACTGTGTAGAAAGAACTAGCCTTGAACTCCTGTGATCCTCAGGCCTCTAGGTGCTGGAATTATAGGCATGATCCCAGATTTTCTGAACATTTTTTTTAATTACCTAATTGGGATTGTGTAGGTAGCTCAGTTGGTAAAGTGCTTGCTGCACAGGTGTGAGGGGCTGAGTTCGATTCCCAGTGCCCATGTTAATGCTACGTGGGTATAGAGGCCAGTCTGCCATCCTCGCCTTTGGGAAGCGACCTAATAGACGGGCTGAATGTTGAGCTCCAGGTTCCAGTGAGAGGTCCTGCCTCAATATATAAGATGGAGAGAGTGATCAAGGAAGGTGTCTGATGTCAGCCTTTGACATACATACAGATGCACACACAAACACACATACACATACCTGTAAAAAAATTCCCTGGGTAAATGAGAATGATTTAGAGTAAGAGAATATTAGCATGACTACAGCAATATTAATGGGCGTCTACCTAACAGGCCTTAAAATATTCGGGCACTGTTTGCTAGTCAATAATATTTAAATCTCCTTGCTTGGTATTCATCCAACAAACAATTTTTGAGCCCATGTAGCAGGTGCAGAAGACACAGAAATAAACAAGGCATTTCATCACTCCTGGGAGACATTGAGAAAGCGGAGGAAGAGGACATAGAAATATGTATTTGCCCTCAAATTGAATAAATGTAAAGAAAAAGCAGTCACCTCAGCCTGGATCGAGGCATTCACTGAAAGTGTGCATGACAGCTACCTAAAAATACTGCCCTCTGTGCCTAAAGATGTTTTCCTCCTAGATCCAACACAAATATCATCTTTCATCTGTCTTCAGCCACCTGATAGTTCTCCGCATGAAATATCGACTTTTTGTTCTTTATTCATTATGACTCTTTTATTGCATTGCCATTTTCTTCTTTATTTATTGACACATTCCAGCATCTTTCCATTGCCCTGAAAGACTTACATGAGTTGAAAAGTGTAATGGCTGCTGTGGGTGTAGAAAAGAACTTAGACCAAAGTCTGTGCTCTTCTTGCTGGGGACC
This sequence comes from Bramus lutescens, assembly GCA_001685075.1. NCBI lineage: Eukaryota > Metazoa > Chordata > Mammalia > Rodentia > Cricetidae > Bramus > Bramus lutescens. Next base: position 100,636 of record LOEQ01002745.1, read on the forward strand.
CTTAAGAAGATGACCACATCGGACTTCCGCTACAGCTGCGGCAGAAGCTTCTGCAGGGCCCTGGGCTTCATGTGCTGTGCAGTATGTCTGTGGGTGATACCCATCTGTCTCTGTCCCCTGGCCTCTGACTGACACAGTGCAAGCACTCCAGGTTCAGGGCTCCCTTTGGTGAGACGTGGCTAAATCGTCAGTGGGAATGTCTTCCCCCAGAATTGTAGCAGACATTGCTCTTGCTCAGTGTGCCTCATCTGGCTGAAGAGAGGCCTTTCATCTTTTTTTTTTTAATGGATACACAAAATAACAGGTTTCTCTGTGGCATCTCCACGTATGTATATCATTGCATCTGCTCATGTTCACCTTAAACATAGTGCCAACGTGGCAGCAGGGAAGAGTTGAGATGAAGCTTAGCTCAGTGACCACATGTGGGAGGCCCTGGTTCAGCCCCCAGCATGACAAAAGAAAAGGACAAAGGAGAGGAGGAAGAGGAGGAAAGAATTGAATTCTGGGATCACCTCAATGCTTATCATTGTTCATTTATTTGGGCACCGATAGTTAACGAGCCCCTGCTGTTTACCAGGCTGCAAGCAAATTGCTCTGTCTGGGTTGGGTAAATTGATAGTCTAAAGGGAGACAAAGATAAGAAACTAGCTTGCAGATAAAGCCAGGAGAGATCTGAAGTCAGGACAGGGTAGGGGGAGGTAGCAGGCACTTTAGATAGGGTGGTGATCCTAATTAAGGCAGGTTGAAGCAAGGTGACCTCAGATTAGAACTGGGGACTTTGGCCAGAAGAACAAAACAGGGTCCCAGCTACGCTGCAAGAGTGCTCCACAGACTCAGAGCAAAGCCTGGGTCTGTACAGCCTTGATCTTGTCTTGACTAGCCAGAATTTCAGATTTTGTTGTGTCAGGATCTAAGTTGCATCTCCTAAATTCCTGTTGATGCCTTAATTCCAAATCCCTCAGAATTTGGAGATGTGACCTTCAAAGAAGTGGTTAAATTAAAAGGAAGCTCTTAGGAAAAGCCCTAACCAGGCCTGACTGGTTAAGAGGATATGGGGGCAGAGTGCCCAGCACAGAGCTGACCGTAGAAGGACACACCAGGTGAATCTATAAGCCAAAGAGGGAGGCTTCAGAAAGAACGGCGCTGCAGGAAACTTCCTCTTGGACTTCTGGACTCCAACATGTAATAAAGTTAATCTGTGTCGTATACTCCTGGTAGGGTTGTTTTAAGCAGCCCCAGCACAGGAAACACCAGCCTGAGACCATCCAAATCAAATTCTAACCCCAAACCTTAGGTCCCACACCCCTTCTAGACTACTGAAGTCAGGAAGTATGTGGGAAGAAATAAAGCTGCATTTTACATGTACACCCTTCAAAGCATTGAAAGGCTTCTCCTAAACGTTGCAGCCTGAGAGCAACTAGCACTAAGGCCAACTTGTTCATTTCCTAGAGGAAAATTCCTGAGTCCAAAGAAGGAAAGCAGTGTGTGCAGCAGGCCCTCTTAACCCAGGGCCTGCTGTTCTTCCCACCGCACATGCCCGGGCAGAGGCTGGGAACTTGCCCCAGCGATGAGTGAGATCTCTCTCGGGAAATGGGACCAGGTTCCTGGTAGCAGAAGTTGCTGCGGTTCCCTTCACTGATGCCTGTGGTGGGGTGAAGACCTGCAGAGGCCAGAGTGGTCCTCACTGAAGGCAGACCACGTCCTTTAGGATAAAATGGACTCTCGGTAATTCTCCGGTGATGCTGCACTATAGCCACTAAACTCTGGCTCTGAGTCAAGATTGTTGTTACCTTGTATTATCTCTGCCTGGCAGAGAAAAATAATTGACCGCTGTGGTTTACAGCGGCGACTCTGATAACTAAAAGCATCACCTGATAAATTTTCAGTTTACTCCTTGAGCAAAGCCCAGCTTTCTTCTGCCCTTCGGCAAAGCCCATTTCTTGACCTTTTGTTAATAGAATTGTTTTTAATAATTTTTGAAATGTTTCCCACCTTCCAGACCTAGTGGCTCAGGTCTCTGACTGCAGCTGCCCAAACAGCTGAGGCAGAGCTGGGCAACATACTGAGAGCCTACTTCCAAAAACAAAAAAAAAAAGAGAGAGAGAGAGAGAGAAGGCTGTGGATGCCACTTAGTGGTAGACCGCTTTACCTAGCATGTGGGAGACCATAACTCAGTCTCTGATACACCACATGGGGTGGGGCTGGGGGAAAGAATGCTTCCCACTTTATGGGATCCCAACTAATCATGATGAAATTGATAAAACTAATTGTATGATCAAATGAAAAACATTAATCTCCCCTTTTTCCCTCCCCCTTTTAGTCATGAGTTTCTGTACTTCATAATTCATTATCTGTAAGAGAGAACATGGAATCTGTGCATTTATTCATCTCTGACCTCCCTAGCTGGTGTGTGATGACCGAGGGACATTGGGCCCCTGCTAACTGTGCTGACTACAGAGCTCTGCCTGGGTGGCCCTGCAGTGTGTCCGTTCATATAGCTCATCCACTTTCTGTGTCCTGACTGCCTCAACTTTTACCTCAGTCTTGTCTTCATCACCTTTTATTACGAGGCTTTTTTCCTTTTAAATAATAAGTTGTCACAGGAAATGTTGGTCCTGCGATTTACTACTCTCTCACGCATAGGGAGAGAGATCCTCAGGGAGCTGGGTAGAGCGGAAACAACCTACCATAGCTGTGCAAACAGCCAGAGCCTGGGAGGTCAGGCTGACCTTGCTTAATAAGCTACCTAGACTGCCAGGGCCCCGCCCTTCTCCTGCTCACATGTGCGTGCACATATGCATACATGTATAACATAACATGAGTCTTGGCATATGTCCCCACCTGCAGCTTAACTCTTGAACACACACAGTAGGAGTTCATTAGGAGAAGGAAAGGGGTCTGGGAAGGGGAAGAGGTTTTCCAGACAGTTGCCTGTTTTCTGAGATATTGGAAGAACTCTCTCTCTCTGTCTCTCTCTCTCTCTCTCTCTCTCGCTCTCTCTCTCTCTCATTTATCTCCTTTGTCGTTCTCTTTCCTTCTTTTCTTCCCTTCCCCCTCCCTCTCTCTCTCCTTCTTTCCTCCCATCCTGCCTACCTTTTCTTTCTTCCTTCCTTTCTTTCTACTTCCTCTTTCCCTCTCTATTCCTTTCCCTCCCCTTCCATCTTTCTTTCTTTCTTCCCCAGCCCTTCTTCCTTCTCTTCTTTTTCTCTTTCTCTCTCCTTCCCTTCCTTTATGTTCCCTCTTTCCCTCCTTCTCTCTATATTAGAGTCAAACCCATAGCCTTACCTGCTGTCTTAGAGTTTATTATTGCTGTGAAGAGACACCATGACCCGCCGTGGCAACTCTTACAAAGAAAACATTTAATTGAGGTAATAGCTTATAGTTTCAGAGATTCATTACAGGGAGCATGGCCACATGCAGGCAGACATGGTGCTGGCTACATCTTGACACCAGAAAGTCAACTGTCACACAGAGGGAAGTTTGAGAAAAGACCCCAAAGGCCACCCTCATGGTGACACACTTCCAATAGAAGCTGTGCCCTTCAGCCTCAAGGTTTGGATTAAAGGCATGTGTCATCCAGCCTCCTCCAACAAGGTCACTCTTCCTAATAGTGCCACTCCTGGTGAGCTTATGGGGGCCAAATACATTCAAACTACCACCCCCACGCTAGGCAAGCATTCCACTGTGGTGTTCCATCCCCACCCCTACTACCAGAAACACTTCCTCATGGGCCGTGAACACTTCTAGAAAGGGAAAATGGCTGTATACGGGCATTTGCATAGGCCCAAACTTGGTGCCACTCAAGGGAAACATCTATCTGAATGCCTGGCCTCAGGGACCAGGGCAGCTGGCAGCTGACTTGGTGACAGTTCATCAGGCATGGTCCTGTCAGGGGCCTAACATGTCTGTAGCTGTTTCCGTTGCAGGAGCTTGACAGAGACTCACAGAAGGCATCCTGGAAACCCCTGCCACCAACATCGGACCACAGCAGGACTATCTGTGAGACTGTTCTGGAAGGTAAAGGGTTGGTATTTGCCAGGCAATGGGAACAGTGTCTCCCAACAGGGTTTATGCTGATGTTATGAACCTCAGTAAATATCAGAAGAAACAAGTTCATAAGAAGCACCTACAATTGCCTTAGGACAGTATACTTACCACTTTAGTAACCAGACCTAAGCAGTCAGTGCTTACCAAGCCCCTCATTCCCCAGCCCTTCTGTCTCTTCTTGAAAGAAACGTGCAAGGTCAGTGACCAGTCCAACCTTCACAGTAGTAAGCTGGGATTCAAGTTCAAAACTTAGCTCATTCTGATTCTTAGGTCTGACACCGCAGTGCCCTCAACAGAAGTGCGCCTTAGCCTGGGAAGTCCCAAGGACAGAGAAGTTGTCCTGAAGGGGGCTACTCTTCATATGGAAATAGGACATTTGTGAAAAACGGAGGAAAAAGGGGGAGGCTAGGGGTACAGAGATGGAGAGAGCAGGAGGAGCGGACTTCTTTGTCCACAGCCTGCTAAGGCACCAGCTCCCGTGGTGTAATGGTTAATAATCTGGACTCTGGATCCAGCAATCTGAGTTTGTATTTTGACGGAACCTGTTCCCTGAGGAAGATACCTGGTCAGTCATCCTCATCAGCTCAGACCGTGAAACCCATAGCCTGCTGAGTGCTTTCCCGCTGTAAAGAGACTAGAACACAGGGGTGAAGGCTCCATACAGGCACCAGCTTGACGTCTCCACATCCAATGAGCGAAGCGGAGCTTGTCGTCAGCAATGACACCCCTCACCCCTCACCCCGTACCCCAGTTCTCAGTTTGCCAAGGGCAGTCCTCTGTCCTAGCATCAGCCTGGGTGGTTTGGGGATCTCCACAGGACCCACTCAGCAACTCAACTGAACACAGTCCAGGCTGGGCGCTTGGGGACTTGCCTGACTACAGGAGATGGCTGGTTCAGGCTCCATATCCCCCATTACAAGGAGTCCTCACTAGGGTCAGCCTCACAAATTCCAGGAGATTTCCACTGCACTAGGTTTCCACACCATGCCCTGAATGGCCCCCAATTCCGTCTGTCTCTCCTTGCACTTTCTCCCTCCATACTGTCTTCCCCAATACCCGATCCCTCCCACTCCTGTCCCCACTCACCCCAGCCCACCCATAAATCTATCCTATTTTCCTTTCTCTGGGAAATCCATCCATAATCCCACAGCAGTCCTCTTGCCTGCTAATTTTTTGTTTGTTTTGGTTGGATTTTTGAGACAGGGTTTCTCTGTGGCTTTGGAAACTGTCCTTGAACTAGACCAGGCTGGCCTCAAACTCAGAGATCTGCCTGCCTCTGCCTTTCAAGTGCTGGGATTAAAGGCGTGAGTCACCACCGCCCAACAGGTGTTGTGTTTTTTTAACAAGTGAGTAATACTCCATTGTGTAAATGTACTACATTTTCTTTAACCATTATTCTGTTGAGGAGCATCTAGGTTGTTTCCAGGTTTTGGTTCCTACAAATAAAGCTTCTATGAGCATAGCTAAGCAAGCGTCCTTGTGGTAAGTTGGAGTATCCTAGAGTAGTATAGCTGGGTCTTGAGGTAGATCAATTCCAAATTTTCTGAGGAGCTACCATACTGATTTCCACAGTGGTTGTACATTTTTTCACTCCCATCAACAATGGAGAGGCGTTCCCCTTGCTCCACATTTTCACCAGCATGAGCTGTCACATGTGTTATTGATCTTAGCCGTTCTGACATGGAATCTCAGAGCAGTTTTGATGTGCATTTATCTGATGGCTAAGGATGTTGAACACTTCTTTAAGTGTTTCTCAGCCATTTGAGATTCTTCTACTGAGAATTCTCTGTTTACATCTGTACTCCATTTTTACATTGGATTATTTGGGGTTTTACTATCTAGTTTTTTGACTTCTTTATATAATTGCAATATTAGTCCTCTATTGGACGTGGAATTGGTAAAAATCCTTTCCCATTCTGTAGGCTGACATTTTGTCTGATTGATGGAGGCCTTTACCTTACAGAAGTTTTTCAGTTTCATGCTATTAACTTAGTGCCTATGTTATCAGTTTTCTGTTCAGAATGTCGTCTCCTGTGACAATTCATTCAAGGCTATTCCCCACTTTCCCTTCTATCAGGTTCAGTGTATCTGGTTTTATGCTGAAGTCATTGGTCCACTTGGACTTGAGTTTTGTGCAGGGTGATTGATATGGATCTGTTTGTATTCTTCTCCATGAGAAGACATCCAGTGTGACCAGCACCATTTGTTAAAAATGCTGCCTTTTTCCAATGTGTATTTCTGATTTCTTTTTCAAAAATAAGATGGCCATAGATTTGTGGGTTTATGTATGGGTCTTCAATTCAATTCCATTGATCAGCATATCTGTTTTTATGCCAATACCATGCTGTATACTATAGCTCTGTAGTACAGCTTGAATTTAAGGTTATGATACCTCCAGAAGTTCTTTTATTGTTCAGGATTATTTTAGCTATTCTGGGATTTTTGTCTTTCCATGTGAAGTTGAGAATTATCCTTTCAAAGTCTGTAAATTTTGATGGGGATTGCACTGAATCTGTAGATTGCTTTTGGTAGGATGGTCATTTTTATTAAGTTAATCCTACTGATCCATGAGTATGGGAGATCTTTTCGTCTTCTGATACTTTCTTCAATTTCCTTCTTCAAAAATTTGAAGTTTTTGTCATATGAGTCTTTCATGGGCTTGGTTACAGTTATCCCAAGATGTTTGATATTATTTGAGACTCTTATGAAAGGTCTTGTTTCCCTGATTTCTTTCTCAGGCCATTTGTCATTTGTATAAAGGAAGGCTACTGATTTTGTGAGTTAATTTTATATACAGCTACTTTGTTGGAAGTGTTTATCAGCTGTAGGTATTTCCCAGTACTATATTGAATAGATGAGGAGAGAGTGGACAGCCTTGTCTTGTTTCTGATTTTAGTGGAATCTCTTTGAGTTTCCATCTGTTTAATTTGATGTTGGATATAGGATTGGTGTAAATTTCCTTTATTATGTTTAGGTGTGTCCCTTGCGCCCCTAATCTCTCCAGGAATTTTATCATGAAGGGGTATGGAATTTTGTCAAAAGTCTTTTCTGAATCTAATGAGATTATTTTTTCATTCAGTTTGTCTATATGGTGGATTACATTGACTGATTTTCATATCTGGGATGAAGCCTACTTGATAATGGTGGATGATCTTTTTGATATGTTCTTGGATTCAGTTTACAAGTATTTTAATGAGTATTTTTGTACCTATGTTCGTAAGGGAAATTGCTCCGTAATTCTTTTTCCTTGTTGAGTCTTTATGTGGTTTGGCTATCAGGGTAACTGTGGCCTCATAAAATGAATTGAAACAGAAGGAAATTCAATGTTCTGTTTTTATTTTCTGGAGTAATTTGAGGAGGGTAGTCATTAACTCTTCTTTGAAATTCTGGTACAATTCTGCACTAAACCATCTGGTCCTGGCCTCTTTTTGGTTGGAAGACTTTTAATGACTACATCTATTTCAGTAGTGTTTATAGGTCTATTTAAGTTGATTATCTAATCTCGATAATTCAGTAACTTCAGTACCTATTGAGAAAACTACCCATTTCTTTTACATTTACCATTTGGTGGAGTACAGGTTTCTAAACTATGTCCTTGTGATTCTCTGGATTTCCTTGGTGTCTGTTGTTGTGTCCCCCTTTTCATTTCTGATTTTGTTAATTTGGATATTCTCTCTCTGCCTTTTAGCTGGCTTGAATAAAGGTTTGTCTGTCTTGTTGATTTTCTCAAAGAACCAACTCTTTGTTTCATTGACTCTTTGTATTGTTCTCTTTGTTTCTATTTTATTTATTTCAGTCAAGAGTTTGATTATTTCCTGTTATCTACTTCTCTTGGATGTGCTTATTTCCTTTTATTCTAGAGCTTTCAGGTGTGCTGTTATGTTGTTAGTATGAGATCTCTCCATTCATGTAGTCTTTTAGTGCTAAGACTTTCCTCTTAGATTGCTTTCATTGAGTCCCTTAAGTTTGGGTATGCTGTGTATTTATTTTCATTGACTTCTAGGAAGTCTTTAATTTCTTTCTTTATTTATTCTGTCCTGACCCAAGTCATTCAGCAGAGAATTGTTCAGTTTCCATGAGTTTATAATCTTTCTATAGTTTCTTCTGTTGATTATATCCTGCTTTAATCTGTGGTGGTCTGCTAGGATGCAAGGAGTTATTTCAGTTTTCTTGTATCTGTTGAGACTTGCTTTGTGTCTGGGTATGTGCTCAATTTTGGAGAAGGACCCATGAGGTGCTAAGAAGAAGGTCTATTCTTTTGTGTTTGTGTCAAATGTTCTGTAGCTATCTTTAGGTCCATTTGGTTTGTAATGTCTATTAGCTCCATTATTTCTCTGTTTAGTTTTTGTCTGGATAACCAGCCCTATGGTGAAAGTAGGGGATCAAAGTCTCCCAGTGTCAGTGTGTGAGGGTCAATATATGATTCAAGCTATAGTCATGTTTCTTTTACAAAAGTGGGTGGCCTTGTGTATGGGGCACAGATGTTAAGAATTGAATGTCATCTTGGTGGATTTTTCCTTTGGTGAGTATGAAGTGTCCTGCCTCATCTCTTTTGATTATTTTTGGTTTGAAGTCTATTTTGATAGATATTAAAATGACTATGCCTACTTGTTTCTTAGGTCCATTTTCTTGGAATATCTTTTTCTGACCTTTTACCCTGTGGCAATGTTTATCTTTGATGTCGAAGTGTATTTCTTGACTGCAGCAAAAGGATGGATCCTGTTTTTCTATCCATTCTATTAATTAGTCTGTGTCTTTTTTACTGGCAATTGAGATTGTTGATATTAAAAGATCAATAAGCTATGATTGCTGATTTCTGTTATTTTGTTGTTGTTATTGGTTATGGTGGTGGTGATGGTGTGTGTGTGTTCCTAAGTGTGTTTCCTTTCTTTTGGGTTTGCTGGTGTGAGATTACTCATTTTCTGAGTTTTCATGAGTGTAATTAATATCTTAAGTCAAATGTTCCTTCTAGCACCTTTTGTAGGGTTATATATGTAAATATAATATAAATACATATAGTTTAAATTTGACTTTATAATGGACTATCTTATTTTCTCCATCTATGGTGACTGAAAGTTTTGTTGGATATAGTAGTCTGGACAGAGATCTGTGGTCTCTTAGAATCTGTAGCACATCTGCCCAGGTCCTTCAGCCTCTTAGTGTCTCCACTGAGAAATCAAGCAGAATTGTTATAGGTCTGCCTTTATATGTTACTGGATCCTTTTCCCTTGAAGCTGTCAACATTCTTTCCTTTTTCTGTATGTTTCGTGTTTTGATTATCATATGGCAAGGGAGCTTTCTTTTCTGGTCCAATCTCTTTGGTGTTCTTATGCTTCTTGTACCTTTCTAGGCATATCCTTCTTTAGTTTGGGAAAATTGTCTCCTATGATTTTGTTGAAAATATTTTATGGGCCTTTGAATTGGGATTCTTCTCCTTCCTCTATTCCTATTATTCTTAGGTTTAGTCTTTTTATAGTGTCCCACATTTCCTAAATGTTTTGTGTCAGGAATTTTTTCAATTTAACATTTTCTTTGACAGATGTATCCATTTCTTCTATTGTATCTTTAATACCTGAGATTCTCTCTTTCATCTTTTGTATTCTGTTGGTGAAGTTTGCCTCTGTAGTTCCTGTTCAAATTCCTAAATTTTTCATTCCAAGAAGTCCCTCAGTTTGTGTTTTCTTTATCGCTTCTATTTCCATTTTCTGGTCTTGAACAGTTTTATTAATTTCCTTTAACTATTTTTTCTTCTTGGCTTTTTTAAGGCTTTATTTATTTTCTCCAATAGTTTGTTCATGTTTTCTGAGATTTCTTTAAGGGGTTTATTCATTTTTCTCTTTAAGGACCTCTATCACCGTCATATAGGAGGTTTTGAAGTCTTCTCTTGTGTTTCAGCTGTTGGACTATTCAGGGCCTGCTATGGTAGGATAGCTGGGCTCTAATGAAGACTATTGTCCTGGCTGTTACTGTGTTTTATTTACATTGGCAGCTAAGCATCTGGGTTTGGGGTGGCTACAGGGCTAGGTGCTGACTTCTGGGAGGTCAGAATGGGATCCGCAGGAGATGTAGATGGAGGAAGGGAGGTGGCAGCTGATGTTCTGTTGCAGGGCTAGGGGCAAGCCTGAGACTGGGCCAAGGGAACAAAGAGCTACATTTTTACTTTTAATCAACACCTAATAATTTCATGTATTTATGGGGTACTGTGTGACATTTCAATACCTGTATGCAGCATGAATGATCAAGGCTTATCCATTCAAACATTTACCAGTTCTAAATGCGGGGAACATTCAGCATCCTCTCTAAAAGTGCCCTTGAAATACATAATTAATAGGTGTCAGTCACAGCTGTCCTCTCCCTACATATCCCCCAGCTCTAGTAGCCCAGATTCTACTCACAGTTCTGCCTGGTGCGCTTCAGTTGAGTGTGGATTCATTGTGTTTAGCAATATTATGTTTCATAAGGCTGAAGTATCACTACAGTCAGTCGGTCATTCAGGAGCTTCTAACTGCTTCATATGGCAGATCCTAAGTGGGTCTTAAGTCACATACATGGGATGAGAGGCTACCCAGGGGGGCTCTGCTCTCAAGAAACGGAAGTGAGGGGCCATGGGGCATCCAGAAGTTAGCAGCTGAGGTGGCTCCTGCAAGGACAGTGTAATTGTAAATGGATGGTCGGCTTCGCCATTGTCCAGTTTGTGAGCAGAAATGGGGAAACTATTAAGGCTGTAGAGGGAAAGTAATAAAAGGAAATGGGAACAAGAAAAAAAACAGAAAGAAAAAGAAAGGAAGCAGATCAAAGCAAGCCATGAGGCCTCTAAAGAAAGACGGGGGCTTACCCTATCTGCCTCTCAGCTTGCCCTCTCCACTCAGGATACATTCTCCAACTGTTACGGGGCCATCCTGGACTGTGTCCCAAGGTAATGCTTACCTACACCAGAAACTCTCTCAAAGCTCAGTTTTATGCGTATGGATTACGTTCTGTTTGGCCCCGTTTTGGGACATTTATCGAGCCTCATAGTGTGCCAGGTATATTCCATCTACGTGTCTGTTAAACTTACCCAAACTGATTGGTCATGTCTGTAATCCCATAACTCAGGAGGCTAAGCAAGAGGATTGCTTTGAGTTCAACTCCAGCCTGGGAGACCTGGTTTCGGGTGGGGGAGGAGCAAACAAAAACAAAATAGGATTAATCCACTTTAAATATCTCTACGGTATGTGTCTGTGTGTAGCTTTTGGTAATATCGATATTTATCAAGCCCTTCTGGAATAATGCTGGTGCTTTACTAAACAACTGACATTTATTCACTTCAGCAAAATCACAAACAGCATTGGGAGCTGTTGCCAAGCTCCTCAGGCAAGGAAAACAAGTTGGGGAGACAGGAGGACAGGACCTTCCTTGCCAGAGGCCCTCTAGCTGTTTGAATGGCAGAAATATGTTCAGGAGGTAGTCTGAACTGGGAACTGTATTCTCTATCTAGCTGGAAGCCCTCACAGTTAGTTCATTTTCTGCATCCCCACCCCATACCCCCCCCACACACACACCCTGGCGCTTGTTTCCTGGCATTGCCTGACTCTCAGTCAGCAGCTGGCTCCCACTAGATGCCTTCGTGGTGTGGCAATACAGCCAGGGATCCCTTGGTGCAGGCTGCGGACACACTTTAATTAAGGCGAGTGCTCTGACAAATGAAACGGCAGGAAGCAGCTTCTCAGAGACCCCTCTCTGTATTCCCAGGCCTGCGCATGGCGCAGCTTTACCCAAGCAGCTGGAAGGCAGATACAGAGTGTGTGGTGGCCTGGCAGACCCTTCTCTTCCAGTTTTAATTAAGCAGGTTGAGCACACACATACACGTGTGTGCGCACACACACACTCACACACACACACACACATGCACAGTCAAACTGGTTTCACAAGGATTTGCTGGTTCTGTGAATATTGTCTCCCATGATAGCTGTTTCTCAGCATTTGGAGGGAGTCTCATGAAGTAGAAGCACAAGGTATCTATAATCACAAAGGATATGAGCCTCTGGGCATAACTATGAGAAGTTATCTCAGTAAGATTAACTTCTGGGCATGCCTGTGAGGGATTTTCTTGATCACAGTAACTAAAGTGGGAAAATCCACCCCGAACATGGGTGGCACCTTCCTAGAGCAGCCCAGATATAAGAAGGTCCATGGTCAAGCTCTTGCTTTCTGCCTGCTTGCCTTGGCATCTTCCTGGCTAGTTTATCTACCCTGTTGCTGCTGCCACCAACTACTCCTGGTGCTGTCCTTCACTGCCATCAGATCACAGGTTCTTCAGCCTTCCAACATGGAGGAACAATAGCTCTCCAGTAATCCCCCAGATTTTTGACACCAGATTGGGACTGTTAAAACACACAGCCAGTACTGTTTCTCCAGAAACACTGGCTAATATGGGATGCAATTAAAATTTAGTTCTAGGTGGTTACTAAGGTAAATAAAACTGCAAAAAGAACAACAAAGACTGAAAAGCTAAAAAAAAAAAATCAAATGCTGAAGACAGCACTTTAGACGTCAGGCTACGTGTCCCTTATCCAAAATGCTTGGGACAAGAACTAGTTCATATTTTGGAGTTTGGGGGGATCCTGGGATATGCTGAAGACAGCACTTTAGAAGTACAGGCTAAGTGTCCCTGATCCAAAAGGCTTGGGACAAGAACTATTTCAGATTTTGGAATCTGGGGGATTCTGGGATATTTGCCTAGACTTTATAGACTGAGATCCCTAATCAGGTAATATAAAACAGAAAAAACACCCAAAATTTTCAGTGCTTCAGAACATGGCCCTTAAGTCTCAGAGCAGAAGGTCTTACAGAATGCACAGAAAGTGTAGTGACCACAGACCTTCTGCATGCTGACACAGTTTGTTACTGACAATGTTAGGACCTGGTCTGAGAAAGCACCTGTTTTAGGTAAATTAAAATTTCATATTCCTGAAAGCATTCCATAATTCAGACACTTTTTTTCCTAGTTCGCCTCGAGAGTCAGGGTTGAGCACAAACAGCTCCGAGAAAGGAATTGAACCAGGGCTGCATGCCAAGGACAAGCATCCGTCAATCATTCCCCCTTCCATCTTACAAAAGGAGAATTCAAATTTTTTGATTTTCCCTGTGTATTTTGGCAGCCTGTGTTCCCAACTTTTTCTGCAAAGTTGCCAAGGTTTGGTTCAATGCCCCTGTGCAGCCGTAACTCCTTGCCATGCCCCTTTTTAAGCATGGCCTTCTCCACGCAGTTATTAATGAGTAGAGAGATCCGGCTGTATTTTAAGATGTTAGTTCAATCAACATAATGATTATACTGCAGGGAAGACATGCTTTGAAGGAACAGCATCGGGTGAGTTGTTTCTAAAGCCTCAAGTCCTAAGGATAGACACAGCAACTTAGAAACAGGAGCAAGAAAGCCGTTAGACGTATTTCATGGAACAGATTATACATCTTGAATTTCAATGTGGCAGGCTCTCTAAGCTGCCATGCTGCCATCACCAAGCAAGATGCTTGTTATGAAGAAGAAATACGCATGACTGCTGAGGACGTTGCCTTGCTAACGGCAGCATCCTGCACTCTGTGAAATACTTCACTGGAATGTTGTCACCTGTGCCGAGAGATAGCCAGAGTTTCTTAATTGTCTTGCCAGCGATGATGTTCAGAATATGCTAATGCCACAAATCCCTAAATAAAAAACCAGCTTAACAAATTCCAATTTCTAAATTTAATATAAGAATAAAATACTTAATCCCTGGCATCTGTGGCTCAGCTTTTGCCAGCGAGTCGTGAGGTAGTTCTCTTTAATATCTCTAGTACAGTTAGCAAGCAAAGGCTGTGTGAAGAATGCTTACACTCTTCATCTGGGAATACACACGGTTGTGCGGTATTGGTAGATGTAAAAGTCTGTGGTTAAAGGATGATGGGCGGGGTTTCTGCAGCAGGGTCTGATGTGCTGGGCACAGAGGCAGAACCTACCCATGAAGAGAACACTTGGGCCACCCCATCCCTGGAGCTCTGGTTCTCCATGTTCCAGGCCCTTCCAGGATTTTATTCTTTATTTTTTGCTTTTCAGTGCTGAAGATTGAACTCAGGACTTCACGGGCAGGTGTCAAGCACTGTTCACCAAGTTCCAGTCCCAGCCCTATGAAAGGAATTCCCACCTCCCAGCATCATCAGTCTCCTGTTCCCACTGGCTCCTCCATCTCAACTCATAACTACAGCCAGAAACCTTTGGATTGTTCTTTTATGAGAGCATAATGTCCATTCCTGAAATGAACCCTTATGCCACACCATTCTTTCAGGACCTACCTTCCAGAGTCCTGCAGGACATACCACCACATACTCCAGTTCCAGCAATGCACCTCACCTTAGCAACCAACACTCAACTCTGGAAGAAATGCCTAACCATGATTACCATTAAGACATCGGGACATTTGCTGTCAGGCTTATATTTTCTCTGATATTCAAGTGATAAAAAGCATCTGTCCATTGCCTGATAAACAAAATTGAAGCTGCCGTCAGAATCCTTCTCAAGCTGAATTACTAGGGCCCTTTGCCATGCTCACCCTGGATGAACCACCACTGTCTTCTGCTACATCGATCTATGCTCTGTTCCCTGATAAAACTTACTTTTGCCGGCTCACAAAGTCAGTCTATACACTCAATTTGGCTAGAACTAGAAGCAGACCTCTGGGTAAGTGTATGAGGGCATTTCCAGAGATGCTGAGCTCATCAGAGAAGACTCTTCTTCAGTATGGGTGGCATCACTCCATGGGCTGGGCTCCTGGAATAAATGGAAAGGAGGAAACAAGTGGAGCACCAGCATCCTCTCCCTCTCTGCTTCCTGACTGGAGCACCAGCATCATCTCCCTCTATGCTTCCTGACTGGCATACAGCATGTCCGCAGCTTTGTCTCCCCCACCATGATACAATATGTGGGGTTCTCAGACTGTGAGCCAAATAAACTTTCACTTCTGTAGGCTGCTTTTGTCAATTTTGTGAGAGAAGTAAGAAAAGTAATTAATACATCCATGGTATCTGCTTCTGACCCATCTTTCCTCTCTGGTCATCTTCTATTCATTCACTCAAAACCAATTCTTCGATGAGAAGCCACTTCACACACACACACACACACACACACACACACTTCCGCTAAATATATTTTCAAATCAAATAAAATATATTTTAATAAAAGTTTCTGCATCTCTCTATACTATGAATGGACTACCCTTTCTGCTTCCCCTTGACCAGCTAACAGCCAGGGTGATGAGGATCACGGTTTATGTGCACTCGTGTGCACGCACGTACGCACACACACACACACACACACATCAAAATTATATGATTGCATCAGTGTAGTAATAAGGGGAGCGGGCCCTGCTTTTTATCCAGCCCAGCTCCCGCACGACTAGCTTATACCCCGAAATAACAACACACAAA
>LOEQ01002745.1:120659-132918 GCA_001685075.1 Bramus lutescens
CCAATGTGGGTCTCTGTCTCTATCTCCATCCATCGCCAGCTGAAGGTTCCCTCCCATGGATCTTCTGGTACCCAGCCAAACTTTTCAAACAAAGCACTGGCATAATTTTTTAGGCTGCTCTACATTAATAACCTTGATTAGACACCTGCAACTCTAACCTTGTGCCTAACTGTAAAGTTTTAAACTTATGATCTATTTCTAAAAACTTTCAGTCTGGTTTGAACTTACTCTGAGGTAAAAATGACTTAATTGTGTGCAGTTTGTCTTGGACTGAGGAGAAACAGTTATTTTCCTGTGTAAGCCTGAGTAAAATGAACAAATCGGCTTTTAAGTGTCTTACAGTCCTCATGGGACAATAGCTCTAGTTATGAAGCATATTCTAGTATATTTTCTATATAACAAAATCATACAGATTATTGAGAAGTCATCTTCCTGACCACCCATGGATATGTGTGCCCATAAGATTAAGATGTAATCATGAGATTACATATACATATCAATGAGATTACACACTACAGTGTAGGCATTGGGGAGACACCATAGTTGCTTTTGCACAAGTGAAATTACAGACAGGAGCAACAGTTTCCATCCCACAGGTCATGCCTGGGTGGGATTCTCCTCCAGCAGAGAATCATTCCTCTAGTGGGCTGACCTCTGAATACTAATCGTCACCTGATGTATACATCCATGGCCTGTGACACTATCGTCACCTGCTGTATATGTCCATGGGCTGTGACCTGCTATATACTCCCATGTTCTGCAACACTGTTTTTCACATCTACAAACCAGCACTCCATGGACAATGTAAAATTCTGCTGGCAGCTTGAGATGTAGCTGGGGTACAGTTTGACCCTAGATATAGTTGCTTCTATGTGTCTATATTGCTGAAAATACTCCCCTGGGCAGCCCTGTTCAAACAGGGCACACCTGTGCCAGCACAATTCCCCAAATCTGCTTTACTTTTACACCCACCTTTAATATTGGAGTCTTGTCCTCAATGTATTTTTTCTACTGTTATAGTCCAAAGTACATGATTTATCTTTAATGTTCTTAATCTTTTTTATGGTTATCAATGATTTATCCTCTTGTCCAGCCAAAGTACACATTTCCACATCTTTCTGCTCTGCTTTCTCCCTCTTCCTTCTCACTTAAAGCTGACTGAACACAGCCAGAAATAACTGTGCCACAGACTGAGCATTGTGTCAGCTTATAGCTTCCTCTGCCTAATTAATTAGACTGTTAGGTTTTAATTCAACCTTACTCAAATTTTCATGGCATGGACAGATTGTAACCACATTCTTTGCCAGAATATAACATTAATGGCCTCTAGCCCAAATGTCTGTAAAGTCCTTGTTTTGATTGTAGCAGTCTTTACTGTTGTCATTTCTATGCGAATTCTTGTCTTTGGCGCTGCCAACAGAATGGCCTGTTAAAATCTGCTTACTGTATCCTAAGGGATCTCTAGCCCAAGCTCCATATGCTTCAACATTCTTCTACAAACCAGTTCCAAACACCTAAAAGTGACAGTCAGGTTCATCACAGTAACAACCCACTTTTTGGTACCAGAGTTCTGTATTAGTAACAGAAGCAACTTAAGGGAGGAAAAGTTTATTTTGGCTTGTGGTTTTAGAGAGATATCAATTCATCATGGCAGGAAATGCATGGAGGGGCAGGACTCACTCATAGCCTATCAGGAAATAGAGAGCATTGGACTGGAATCAGAACTGGATTCAAGCTTTGAGACTCACCCCTGGAGACCTATTTTCATCAACTAGGTCCCCTCCCCTAAAGATTCCACAGCCTCCCACAGTAGCAGAATTATCTGGAGTGCATTTCATATTCAAACCAGTGCATTGCATACAACCAGCTATGGAAATTGAGAATATAGTCTTGCAACATGTCTCCTGCCAGAAACAGAGTAAGTAAAACAAAGAATTAACTCTCATAATGGAAATATACTAAAGCTAATATACATGGGTCGTATAAAAAGACAAGATCTCCTGACTAAATTGAGAGCATGGGGATCATGTGAGAGGGTAGAAGGAAATGGGGGAGGAAAGGAGGGGAGGAGAGAAAAATATATAGCTCAATAAAAAGAATAAAAAAGAAAGAAAATCTACTAAAGGAGGGACGAGAAAACCAAAAGCAAGCATGTCTCCATAGATCAGCACTCTAGTTTCATTATTCTGCAGCAACAAAACTCTGGCAAAAGCAGCTTAGAGGAGAGAAAGGTTGACTTTATCTAACCCTTTCAGGTCACAGTGCACCACTGAGGGAGCCAGAGCAGCCCCCAAAGCCTGAGCCTCAAGGCAGGAGCACTTGTGAGTCCATGCAGTGTTACCTACAGCCAGATACCTCGCCCACAGCTGAGGAGTACAGCAGAAAGCACTGGTTAGCACTGCTCAACAGCCTATTCGCAGAGCCAGCCTTGCTATTTGACAGCCCAAAACCACCTTCCCAGGGAATGATACTGCCCACAGTGGCCTGGGTCCTCCCACATCAGTTAACAGTGAAGACAATCCACCACACACACACCCACAGGCCTACTTGGGCTATAACCAAGTTTGGGGGATCCCCAAACTACAACCTCTGGTGGCTTCTAGCGTCCTTTCACTTATGGTCACTATATTAGCCAGAGCTCTCTAAGGAGCAGAACTGACAGAATGACTATATATGTTTACATCCGTATTCAGAGAGTGAAGGAGCATTTATTATTAGAAAGGCATACAGTCTGTGGTCTGGGCGGTCCTTCAATGACTGTCTCCTAACAGAAGTCCAATGATCCGGTAGTGTTCAGTATAACAGGACTGGAAGTCTCAGCAGCCCCAGTCTGGTAATAGAGTCCGAGAGAATTCCTCGAGAGCTTCTATTCTTCAGTCTCTGTTGGAATCCCAAATAAATAGGCTTTCACACTAGTGAAAGAATAACTCAGCAACAGGACAGATGCATTTGCTAGCAAGAGTGAGGGCAAGCAGGCAAAAGCAAAAGTTTCCTTTTTCCATGTCCTTTTATGTGGACCAACATCAAAAGGTGTGGGTTAAGGTTAGGGTTGGTGTTCCCTCAAATGATCCAAACAAGAAAGTCTTCACACATGTCCAGATGCTTGGATTTTGGTTGGTTCCAGAAGTAATCAAGTTGGCAACCAAGATTAGCCATCAAAGTCGTCTTTGACTTTCAGCCTTGACCTGTGGCTGCTATACCAATTTACCAAAAATTAGTATGTTAACACAGGATAAATCTACTCTCTCATATCAGGCTAGACGTTCAACATCACGGTGTTGACAAGACTGAGAACACATCGGGGTTCCAGGGAGAACACAATTCTTGTCTCTTTATGCTGGTTCTGCAGACTTCCTTGGCCTGTGTGCCCTCCGTATTTGCTTTCTTGGTTGGTTTGTCTGCTCCTCTGTCTGGACCATATCTCCCCCTCTCATCTTCTTCTCCTCAGGATAAAGAAGACTGCATTTAATGCCTACCTGAATGATTCTAAATATTCTGCCTATCTCATGGCTCCTAATTTAATCTTATCCACAAAGTATTTGGGGGCCATGCAAGGTGATATTAATGGGCTCTGAGAATTAGGACAGGGACATCATTGTGGGAGACGTCATTCAACCTACCCTACTGGCAGTGGTCAGTAACACATTGCACCTGTCTCCTGAAGGCAAGGCTAGTTGACAGAAGAGAATTAGGCAGAAAATCCCAGCCTGGTTTCATGGGGCATCCCAGGCTCCTGCTGCCTCTCCTGCTGTAAATTACAGAATAAGACAAAACATTTAGTCTCCAAACAGGTTAAGAGCCTCCCGATAATCAAGTAAGTTGTGCAGGACTTTTAACACCACCCAAAAGTCCTTTTTGGAGAAGTCAGAAAGAGCTATTTGAATGTAGTTTGCTTACATTTACTTCAAATGAGCACATCCACACCATGTCAACCAAAAATGTCACAAGCAAAGTGTATGCTTAAAGATTGGGGAAACTGCCCCACATTATCTGCTGTCTTTTGCTGCTGTTAGATAATAATTGCAAATGGCTTTGATCATCTTTCAAGGGTTACAACAGAAGTCAGTGGCTTTGAATGCTTATGTCTAAGCCATTAGTTTTGAATGGTTTTTAACATGACCTTAACCCAAAATCCATTATGCCCTAAATCACCCAGCTTGGTAGCCTGTAACAACCAAATACATTAGATAATTATTCAGTGTTGAACTTTGCTTTGGTTGAGGACCCATGTTTAACTTATCAACCACAGTAATACAGCAATGCACCTTGGGAATGTAGAAGTGTCCACTGTGGCACTGGGCTGAATAAACAGTATAGAAGGAGTGAGAAAACAGAAGCAAGGTATCAGGGAGCTGGTGAGACAGTGAGAGCCTTCCTTTCTGACTTCAAAGCCTGCTTGCTTGGCACACCCTCCCGCTGACTGATTCTCCCTTGAGCCAACCCTGAATACATTCATATTTCAGAATGTCCACAAATTGTGATGCTCCTTAGCTAATTAGTTGTGAAATGCTTTAAGAGCTTTATGACAGAGGGAAGGTACAATTACTTATTATTAGATCACACAATTCATTAACTCTAAAGGGCAAACAAAGCTGTCTTTGAGAAAAAAGGCTTATCAGGGCCTGGTTCTCTGCTATTAGCAACGCCACTCCCCTAGCCCCCAAAGGAGATCTGCATGCTGCCACAATATCAAGGTCCCTCAGAAACATAGTTGGGAGTGGTTATTAGTGTGTGTGCTTGGAGAGGACACTCCATCAAAATTACAATTTAGTCATCACATCTAATCACCTGGACTCCAATGAAAATGCTTTTCTGGTGTTTTAAACACCATAGGGCTAAAAGAAAACAGGGAAGTCATGACACTGCTAGAATCCTATCAAAGGATTCCATCTCTGCACAAATGAAAAGCAGGTCCAAATCTGTAAGGTTATTTTAAAGAGAAATATCTAAACTGTATTTATAGAGCAACTTTCCTGTAGAAGTCAATATAGTTACTATCCTATTTTCTGTTCCCTAAAACATTTTTCTAAAAAAAAAAATGTGTGTGTGGCACACACACACTCACGAGCACTGTGTACCATGTAAATGCCTACAGAGAGCAGAAGAGGGCAGTAGATCCCTTAGAGCTGGAGTTATGGGCCGTTAGGAGTCCCATGACTTGGGTTCTGGGACCCTTCACAGGTCCCCTGGAAGAGCACCAATGTGGGGCAATATTATACAGATCACACATTTCTGCATTGTATCAGCAGCCAGCATCTCAAGCCACACTAGCAACTGAGGTGCTAAAAGCATCTTCAGACCAGGCTGTCTCCTGAGCTCAGGATATGCTGGTGCTGTGCTGCTCCTTCTTTGTAATTATGGAGATCACATGAGAAGAGGTGTCAATTCCAAGCTAGTGACAGAGCTATGGATGTAACTTTAGTCTTGCTACCCCAGAAACAGAGTGCTAATGAGCTTCCCCTCAGTTTACCATGGAGGATAAAAGATGTTTGGAAAATAAACACGGGTGATCTTCAGGATTTAAATGAACCCTGAGACTCCCTTCCAATTGCTGTGTGAACTGTGTCTCAATTATTCCCCTCGCCTTCACGCCGATCCAGAGAGATAGTTTATGTTAGGGCACTGGACCCTAACACACCAAGTCCTCTTAGCCTCTGAATCATCTCTGTAGCCCTCTAAAGCATCGTTTAATGGGAAGCCTGATATCTTCCTTTGAGACTCACCTTTGAGTTACTTTCAGGAACATTTTGAGCAGCTGTACTATAAATGCTGCTGGAGTGTACTATGGGGACTCAGACCAAAATGAGTCCCTGGAAACAAACAAACAAACAAGATCCATTTTTTGGTCTTTGATTTGTTGTCCCATTCACAAGAAAATGGATTGTAGATTTCAACTATTTGGAAGTTCTCTGGCTTCCCTGATTACCACTGACAGACACCCATCTCTGTCATCTCAAGCCAGTGGATGTTCTCCCTTCTACAGTCACAGGAGAAAGGACAGAGTTGGACCTTAGGTACTCAAATGTAAGGACTCAAACACTTATGATGACTTGTTCAGTTTTAACACCACTAGTACCAAGCACCTGACAGAGACAACTTAAAAGGAGGAATTATTAGCTTTTAGGCTAGAGGGCTTGCCCCGTGGTGAGTGTCCCTGTGCACTTGATGAGAAGAACAGCACAAGAGTGCCAGCCTTTGAAGGGAGGAGATTGTTGGCCTCATGGTAGGAAGCAGGTACTGAGGAAGTGGGCAGAGATGAATAAACCTTCGGAGGCACATATGCTAGATTAGAACTTACTTCTTCCAGCAAGGGCCCAACCTTCAAAAGTTTCCAGACCGTCTCCAAGTAGCACCTTTATGTGGGACCAAGAACCTAACTTTCTAACCTGTGGGGGACAGTGCATCCTCAGAACACAATACGGGTCTGCATCGAAACCTCCTCTGCTTTCTTCTGCATTCCATCTCTACTGAAACTAGAATTTCTCTGATAGAAACCTAGCACAGACTTCTCTGAGCATCATCTTCTAGCAGAGTGATCCTACAGGGAGGAAGTACTCTAGGTGGCTTAGCTTCAGTCACACAACCAACCACTCATGGACTCATCTCTGAAGACAATAACAGTGTAACTTCTGCATTCTTCCTCGTGACTGCATGGAAGAGTTCTCTAGAGCTACACATCGTGCATAACAGATGATGGAGCTTCAGGATATAAGTATGGTCAGCTTCACTGAGGTTTGAAGACTTAATATCAACTGAAATTATCAACTTCAATAGGGTTGAGTATGGACATTTTATTTTTAAAAATTATAGAGGAGGGGAAGACGAATATAAGACTCAGAGAATGGGAATAGCTCTGTGAAACACTGTCTTCTGGATATGATATGACTGAGGTACCCCTGGACTTAGTAGCTGTGATTGTGAGGTGAAAAGGGCCAAGAAAAAACACCCTGGCCCTGACTTTACCCCAGGACCAGGGCTTGAAATCACACCAATCCCTGAGCAGAAAATCCCACCAATCTCTGAGCTTGCCCCAGAATCAGATCACAAAATCCACCAATCCCAAGTCACCTTGGAAAGCAACCCCCAAGAAATCCTATATAAAGTTGGTACCCTGCTCAGTTTGCTGCTGTTTCTCACCCAAAGCAGAAACCCTCCTGTATTCTTCCTTCCCAATAAATCTCTTGTTTGAGGTGTGTTGTACTTTTTGCCAGAGCAGAGCCCAAGCATAACAAATTTTGCAGGCGCCAAGCAGAGCACAGCAGAACTGTAACAGCTTCCCAGGGGAAAATTTCCCCTAGCAGAGCAGAGTTGTTATACTTGCCTTGGGGGAAAACTTTCCCTAGAGCAAAGCTGTAGGAGGCTATGCTTACAGTGACTTGGTGGTACTCTTTGGCTCCTGACTGCCAGGATACCTTTTCTTCTGAACTGCAATGCTTACAATATAATCCAAAAGTATACAAATTAAATAATGCTGAGGCATGATGGTAAGAAAATCCTAAAAGCTTTTGTTTTCTAAAGAAAAGAATCCCACTTTTCACTTAGAGTCCTAACCATAGTCTTCAATTTGCTTTTCTTCACCGCTTACATTTATCCAACTGCAATTTGTTTTTCTATATCTGCTGTTGATACAAAGACACAGCTCTCACCTCACACAGGATAAGTGGTAATTTATTCTAGAGCCAAGTATCAGTGACTATGGCCTGGGAACACAGATTTTGGTTACTCCAAATTCTGTGTTCTGGTGTGGTAACAGTTTGATAATGTTTCTACAGGAACAGAATAAAGAAACTAATCAATCAAGACACTTTTCAAACTCATTGGTGGAAACATTAAGTAGGCAGGCTACAACAGAGTAGAGGGATGCCAGCAATAGGCCCCAAATGTCATCTGATGATCTTAGCTTTAGGGTTAGTAATGCTAATGTTTTGCTAAGTCAACACCTTACAAAGGGAAACCAGTGCTCTGTACATTCCAAATGATTTACCTAATGGCCACAACAGGAAAGGAGCATTAAATGGCTATTAAGGTAATAAAGATGGCCCAAGATTATTTGACTCAGGATTTGCAGTGTTCCAAATCTTAGTTAGGGTTTCTATTGTTGTGACGTGCTGTGCTACACAGAGAAACCCTGTCTTGAAAAAACAAAAAATATAAATAAATAACAAAGGTACTACCACATGGCAGAGGATAAATAAAGAATATGGATTAACTTAAAATATAAGAGCTAGTTAGTAATAAGCCTAAGCTATTGACTGAGCATTTACAATTAATATATGCCTCTGTGTGGTAATTTGGGAGTGGCTGCTGGGTATTTGGGAACTGAGCAGCTCTGAGACAGGAAATTTCCACCTACAGTTAAGAGACACTATGACCATGGAAACTCCTTTTTGTTGTTGTTTGGGTCTTGGTGTTTTGAGACAGGATTTCTCTGTGTAATAGCCCTAGCTATCCTAAATCTCACTTTGTAGACCAGGCTGGCCTCGAACTCACAGAGATCCATCTACCTCTGCCTCTCAAGTCTAGGATTAAAGGTGTATGCCACCATGCCTGACTCTTATAAAGGAAAATATTTAGTTGTTTCACATGTAAAGCACACCGCTCTATGATATGTGCCTGTACTACATGCTATATGGTACTATGCCTGTAGTGCCCATGGCACTACAAGACAGTATGCAAGCTGGGAACTAAGCTGGAGACTTAAAAACACATAGACAGAGACACAGAGAGAGAGAGAGAGAGAGACACTGGTCATCCTTGATACAAGAATGCCAACGCCCCATTTATTGTACTCAGGGACAGCTTATAAAACAATCCTTAGCCATGCCCAACTCTCGAGATTTTTCATCTATAGGTCTCATCAGCCTGTCATCAAGGTCTCGTGCTCAGAGCAGCTGCAGGCTGCAAAAGTGAGGTCTTGTGATCAGAGCAGCTGCAGGCAGGTTCTCATGCTCAGAGCAGCTGCAGGCAAAGAAAGTCAAGGGGCTGGGAATCTGTAGCTCCCAACAGCTCCCTCCTTTCTATATAATTAGACCAGGCCTGTCTTGGGTTGCAGAAGTGCATATGCACATCTTACCTGTCATGAAGAACACTTGCCTCAGCATGCAAGGTCTCTGTCTTAGGTTGACTGTGACAGGCTCCTGCCTTACCTGTCTCTGGCTCACTGGTCTTTCCATAGCCTGCTAACCCATCCTGCTCTCAGAGGAAGCCCACTTTCTTGAGCAAATAGTGATATTACATCATTGCTGGTGGTGCTTCTGCTGCTGCTGACACTTGTTGTAGAGGCAGAGCAACAGAAACTACAGCTACAGGAGTTCCTAGCTGTCAGCAAACCTAGGCCATATGGGAGTGGCTAGACTGGCATGGGCGTGGCACAAATGTAATGAAAGGAAAGGGAGCAGCCAACTGCATGCTCCAACTGTTCTTATCTCTAGGTCAAATCCAAAGAATGCCCAGGCAAAATTATACATTGTACCACATTGGGCTGGATTCTGGAAACAAAACTCCTGAGAAACATTGCTAACATTCTTGTAAAGTGATCACAATCTCCATCACCATTATGAATAATGTGCTCTGGCCATAAATCATAGTACTGGGCCAATATTCAGCACAAAGAGAAGGAAAATTCAGCAAAAGTAAAACACAATCTTCCAAATACCCAGGGAGTACTATACTCCCCCTTTTTTGTTTTATGAATATAGTCTTTGATTGTTCAGGGAGCCCATTCTATGGCTGTCCCTGGGGATTGTAAGGTATTCCTGTCTTATGAAAGATGTCATAACTGTCACAGAATAATTGAAAGCTTTTTCTGATATAAGCTGGTCCATTCTGGGTTAAATAACTGGAGCCAGTTAAGCTGCTCCTTATCACTTTCAGGGATTTTGCCAAATGTCCTAAGACTTTCCCGGTAGGCACTGTGCAACACCTCCAGGACAGCCAAATGATAGGGCTGCACAACCCTTTTGGGAGAAACTCATCAGTGCACCCAGAGAATAAGTCCCTCCTGCCAAAAGACTGCAGTGGGTCGCAATGCTGTGCAAAAGACCAGCAGAAGCAAAGGGTGGTGATAATCTTCCGCAAATCACTGCTACGACCTTGAGGTGTCAGCAGCCTGGGAGACACAGGGCTTGAATCACCTCTCAAGATTTCAAATAAGGGTTTTCTAATCCAATGAATGCCTCCCAAAAGCCGTCGAAAGTCATTAAGAGTGCGGAGCTGATCTAGTCTAAGAACGATGTTTTGTGGTCGAACCCCAGTCTGTAGGAGCCGACAGCCCAGAAAAGGAAACACAGTCTGAACCCTGGGTGTGTGTGGGGGGGGTGCAACAACCAAACCTGCAATCCTGCATGCAAATCACATTTCCCCAAGCCTGCAACAAGAACATCATCCACACAATGAATGACACACAGCTGAGGATGTTGCTCTCTCAGGGGCTGCAAAGCTCTGGAAACATACCTTTGATGCAGCTCTCTGAAACTGACAGAGGGAATACTTGGGTGAGTCCTCAGGATGCAAAGGAATAGTTAAAAAGCAGTCCTTGAGGTCAATTACTGCCATTTGGTAATCCTTAGGGGTAGCCACAGGTGTGGACAATCCTGGCTGTAATGATCCCATAATTTTAACCTGCCGAAAGTCCTGCAATAGTTGCCAACTGCCAGATTTCTTTTGGCTTAATAGTGGCCCTCAGAACAATTTTCCATGCCCCACAATCAACCCTTTGTTGACAACAGCCTGGATCCCCCTAAGGATCTCCACCCAACCCCTGCCCAGAGCGCTGCCTTGCAAAATATCTTTTCCCCACAAATTGAGGGGAAGGTGCTCCAGGACAAATGGTCTAAAAATGCCCTTATGACCTTCCTCATCCTTCCAATGCAAATATTGGGTACTGCACTCTGGAGAACTGGCCATTCTTACCACCCTGTAATGCTGTAGAGGCTGGTTGTAGAGACCAGGCTGTGGGCCAATGTTTTTTTAGCAATCACAGAAGAATCAGCCCCTATATCCAGAAGACCTTGGAACTTTTTCCCATTAATTGTTAATGTAAGTGTGGGGCAGTTCTCTAAACCCAAAAAGTGAGAGACCCCTTATTCCCTCATTCTTGCTTTAGGAATGGATTAGTAGTGTAAAGTCCCAAGTCCTGTCCCTGTGCCTGCCAAGCCTTGACCCCTCCCCAGAGAAGTGTCAAGACAGCCCGCCAAAATCTTGACCACTCCTTCAGTCTATTTAAACTGCTTTCCCAGAAAGTTCCCTCAAGGTCATTACAGCCAGGAACTAAGCTGGAGACTTAAAAACTCATAGACAGAGACACAGAGAGAGAGACACAGACACGGGTCATCCTTGATACAAGAATGCCAATGCCCTGTTCATTGTGCTCAGGGGCAGCTTATATAGGGATTCTTAGCCACGCCCAGCTCTCGGGATCTTTCAGCTGTAGGTCTCATCAGCCTGTCATCAAGGTCTTATGATCAGAGCAGCTGCAGGTGAGGTTTCACGCTCAGAGCAGCTACAGGCAGGATCTTGTGCTCAGAGCAGCTTCAGGAAAAGAAAGTCGGGGGGCCAGGGATCTATAGCTTCCAATATTCAAAGGTTTAGTCTATCATGGTAGAAAGCATGGTGATGTGCAGACAGTCATGGTGCTGGAGAAGGAGCTGCTACATGTTGATCCACAGGCACCAAAAGTAGACTGATATACTGGGTGTGGCTTGAGCATATATGAAACTTCAAAACCTGCCTCCACTGTGACATACTTCCTCCAACAAGGCTATACCTGCTCCAACAAAGCTGCTGCTCCCAGAAGTGCCATTTCCTATGTGATTATGGTGGCCAATTACATTCAGTCTACCATGCAAACTCACCAAAATCCCTGAAGTTAATCAACCTTGCAGAGGGCTTAGCTTGAAGGCACAACTTTAGGGGAACTGTGGCTCACAGCATGGAGTAGCAGTATGATGCTCTGCTTTTTCATATGAATAGCTGTCCAGAAGTATTCTTTGAGTGAGTCCATTGCAAGGAATATTAGTATTCACCTAACAAGAGCCTTCTGGTTCTCTCAACTCTTTCAGGCTACAGAACAGAGATAACACCCCACCCCCACCCATGCCTGTTCACATCACAAGGTGATGCTTCAGCTCTTTATTGCTACCAGTTATCATCGGTTTTCCTGGGATTCATTCACTACCTGGGCCATCATAATCCCCTCAGTAACTTAAACACCAGTTCAGATGCATCTAAAGTGGCAGATGCCCCCAGATTCCTGCTGCCA
>LOEQ01002745.1:186820-198604 GCA_001685075.1 Bramus lutescens
CCTTTAATCCGCCCCGAGGCCCTCCTGTGGAATTGGCCACCCAGAGCTCCTCTGGTTCCTTTCTGTCACACCCAGCTTTGAAAAAATAGCAGTTCCAACCGCGCGGGTTGGTGCTCCCGGCGATCCCAGTACTCGCGACGCAGTGCTGAGGCCGGCTCGAGTTCAAGGCTAGCCTGGGCGACATTGTGACACCTTGCCTCAAGAAACACAGCAGCGAACGGTTGTCGTCAGTCCTTTTGTTGTGTGCAGCGGTTTTGCACTAATTAAGCCGCACACGTAGTACACAACCCCGTGTGGTCGGTATTACTCCCCTTACACGGAGTAAAGAAAGAAACAAGATCGAAGGGGTCTGAGACTTGGCCACTGCCTTCTGCTAATGCGTGGCAGGCAGCGTTGGCTCTTACATCCGCGTGGTTTCAGTCTGGTATTTAATGTTGTGCTTACTGTGTGTCAGATACTGCCTAATCCTCAGAATGAAATATATCAATCAAGTTAAGCCCTATAGCCATTATTGGACAGTTGCAAACCAGAACTTAAAAATCCACACGGATTAGCAATGACTAGTGAGTAAACCAGGAACAGGATATTCAAGTAGTTGAGAGTTGCAGAAGAATACTTTCTACAGTATTCCTTTCTTGGAGCCCCAAACACCTTTGGGAGTTAGTTTTTGTTTTATCTTAAGAACATTAGTGGGATGTATTGGAAAAGGTTTTATTCAAGCAATTACTCCTGTTTGCCATCAGAGCCTTCTTGTGTATATTCATGTACTAAATCACTGTCTCACTCAGTCCACCCTAAATTATAAAGTTCAAGACCGTTTTTCAGACAAAAAAAGTAAGGTAATGAGTAAGACCATACTTGTCCTGGCCACTCTTATAGTGGAGAATTCAGTGAAGAAAGTATTGGGTCCCACTAGATTACCCAAACTTTTCATCGAAACAGTATTTTTTAAGTTATTTATTTGCATATTGATAGTTCTAAAAGAGTCTACCAAAGGCAGCTAGTGATGTCTGAAAAGCTAAAGGACAAGCCATCCTTTATGAATGTGCATACAGATTGTATTCTAGGGAGATGAGCGGGTAAAGCTCATTCCTGGAGGACAGTAATACAGCTTGCCTGCTCGTCACTGAAGAGACCAGAGACATGTGCACTCATCTCAGATAAAGTCACAATGGTGTGCTGATGCCACGTGACCGTAGCAGCAGACTGGAAAGCATTTTCAAGTTACACCAGCTGTCAATGATCACATTCTAGTTGCCCACACCACCTCCCTCTAGATGAGAGCATGCTAAAATCTTAGTTCTAGAGAAGAAGAGTGGATTATAACGCAGTGGAAGAACCGCACGTGCAAAGCCCCGAGTCCCGTCTCAGAACCATAGCAACAGAAAAGAAGTGTAGGGGGACATCAAGGATACCCAAAAAGTAGCAGTAGAATAGACCTGGTAATTCAGGATATACTTCATATATCCAATTAGAAGTATTCTGAAGGTTTTTTTTTTTTAAATATGGTCATTTTGGGAAAATGGGGATAATGTATATCCTGGTTAGTTTAGGTTGTCATGACACACTGAGTCATTTGGGAGGAGGGTTTCAGCTGAGAAAATGCTCACACAGTCAGCCTGTAGGCACAACTCTAATACATTTTCTTGGTTAATACTGATTGATGTGGAAGGACCTGACCTGCTGTGTATTGTGCCGTCTTTGAGCTGGTCATGCTGAATGGTTTAACAGGCTGAGCAAGCCAGTGAGCAGCACGCCTCCACTCTGTATCAGCTCCTGCTCCCATGTTTCTGCCGATTGAGTTCCTGCCTTGACTTCCCTCAATAGTGGACTGTGATGTGGAACTGTAAACTGAAATAAGCCCTATATTCCCAAGTTGATTTTGGTCATGGTGTTTTATTGAAACCATAGAATCCCTTATATAACATGTTTGTAAATAAGCTGGACTTTGCTCACCTGTTATTTTACTTGTGTGTATACATGTATGTGTAAGTAGATTGTTTGTTGCCCTATTTTAATAATGTATTTTATAGACATTCATCAGTTTATTTCTCTTCAATTTAGATCCTTTATATTTAAAATACACAGAAATGAAAAGAAAGGTAATGAACATTGGAAAACTGAGATTGAGTCCTAATGAGGAAGCCTTCATTTTGAAGGAAGATTATGAAAGAAGACGGAAACTAAGATTGCTTCAGGTATCATTTACTTGAGTTTAAGTTTTTTGTCTTCCTCAAATCCTTGCTATTTTTTGGATTAGGTCGTTCTAAATGAAATGTTGCATTTAGGAGCTTTCTCTTTCCTTGAAAGAGACCTGGTTCTTGTTTGTAAACCAGTTTTGTAACATTTGAAAAATAAGTGGATGGTAAGCAGATTGGAGAAGAGTTGAAAGATAGATGTTCCCTAACTCAAGTATTGGAGAATAGTTGTTTAAATATGTATATATATTTAAAATTTTTTAATTCTTTGGTAATTGCATATATGGATATAATGTATTTACACCATACCCACACTCTCTTTTCCCACCATTTCTGCCCCAACTTCCTCTCACATTCTCCCTACTTCACACCATCTTTTTCTTTTACTCTTTTTTCTTCTCTGATAACCCACTGAGTCCATGTAATTCCGCCTGCACCTGCATGTGTATCCTGCTTCATTGGAGCATGAGCAACTTACCATTGGACCACATTACTGAAGGAAACTAACTTTCCCTGCCAGCTATCAGCTCCCAGTGGCTCCTTAGATGGGGTGGGGCCTCATAATGTCTGGCTTGATCTTATGCAGGTCTTGTGTCAGCAACCGTAAGTCTATGTATGCAACAGTTTCACTATCGGGAGACATTATTTTGCAGTAATCTTTCTGCTCCAGTTTACATGATGCATAGTTGGTGAAAATTAGAAAAGAAAGCTTAGCAAGAATTTGGAGAAGACTACTGGGAAGATGAAACAGACTTATTTATATGAGCTTCTAAGACAAATTTATTAGGAAATTTAAGATTGCCCTAACTAGCAATCTAAACTTAAGCCTTTGTGAATGATGTATATCTTTCTATGTAGAACCAGAGATAATGTACCTAAAGAGGGAGCTCTCATCTGACCTTCTCGGCTATGAAACTTGTGCAATCACCTTTTCATTTTAGCATTTTATATGTTATTGGGGTTAGAGAAAGCAGGTGAAATAAGTCAACTAAGGGACTGTAGAAATAGCTTTGGGGGTTGCTGATTAGGTAAAGGTACTTTATTGCCAAGCTTGGCAGACCAGGTCCTATCCCAGGGACCCTCTTGTTGGAGTTCATGCAGGTTGACCTCTGCCTCCTGTGCTATGACTCACATATACAAATTAATGAATATAATAAAAAATTTCTTAATGGCCCCCCATTTTTTATCTGTTGATTTTTTNNNNTTTGCTAATCATAGCCCTTACTTAACAAGTATTTGGGAAAATTGAAACACCTGAAGAGAATTCATTTGAATTTCTATTCTCAATTAGATTTTGGAAATGTTTAAACCCCCTCCATATATTTTGTATGAAATACTCATCTTTCAGGTTCGCGAACAAGAAAGGGGCATTGCCTTCCAGATCAGAGAAGACATAAAACAGAGGCGAAATCATCAGTTTTCACGTTTGGCTGAGGAACTAAGGGCAGAATGGGAAGAAGCACAAAGCCAGAAAATACAGAACTTGGAAAAACTGTATTTGGCAAGTTTAAGACATATGGGAGAGGGACATCGACAGGCTAAAGAAAATGTGAGTGAGCTCATCTCATCACTGCGCGCGACACAGGGTGCTTAGACTAAAGTACGTTTATTAAATGCTTACATGATAAGCATGTTTTAATGTATAGAACTGGGAGAGGCAAGCTGACCTTTATTTTCTAAATCAGTTTAATCTACTGTGAGAATAATGGTATTGTTTCCTTGTAAATCTGCCAAGTACACCTTTCTTCCTCTCGTGTTCAAGTTAGCATTATTTCTTCCAGTTCTTGCCTGTATAAAGACAGTAACCTATGCCATCAGAAATTGTCTGTCTCAAGCAATTTGAGTAGATTCAGGGACTAAATTCAGATTCATTCCTACCACCTCTAAATACATATTAGTGAATACGTATGCACTTGTGTTTCATTGGTGGCTTTCCTAAAGGCACATAAAGCTAAGTGTTTCAACAGGGTCTTGAGTTCATTTGTTGCTTATTGTGATTTATGGCTAGAAAATAGTTTGGCTAGGTGTTGTGTACATGGATGTTCTTAATGCTAACACTCAAAAAACAGAGACAGGAGGACTTCCTTAAGTTCAGAGGCAGCTTGGTCAACATAATAAGTTACAGGTCAGTCAAGGCTACATAACAGAACTAAATAAAAAGGGGAGGGAGGGAGAGATGAAGGAAAGAAATGCTAGTTTATCATTCCACAGTCAGTGACACAATAAACTGGCTGGCTCCAAAAAAGACAACTCTTTGATTACTAAGGAAAAAAAAATACCTTGAAGTGATGTGGCATCTTGGTTTCTGTGTGGTTTTTACCAATAACTCTAAATTCTAATGTTATTTTGTTTATTTACCTATCTATTTATTAATATATTCATGCTTTTTTCAGGTAAATATTGGCCTTGTGTTTAATTTTTTTCCCAAGCCTAACTCATTTGAAGGACACCCATATGATTTTTGCAGGCCAGAGAACCTCTTGTATTACTATAAATTGGATGTTTTAGTTTAAATAAAACATTTTAGTGACTAATTTAATGCTTATCCAAAGTAGCTTGATATTTTATGTTTTCATGCTAAGCTAAATGATTAGTACTATGGTATGGTTCCTGTGCTTTGGAACATATGGTGTACTTATAGGAAAGGATGACAGAATTGAAAGATAACTTCTGGGCTGGAGAGATGGCTCAGTGGTTAAGCGCGCTCTGGCTGCTCTTCCAGAGGTTCTAAGTTCAATTTCCAGCAACCACATGGTGGCTCACATCATCCGTAATGAGATCTAATGCCTTCTGGCATAAAGTCGTACGTGGATATATATATATATAAAAAGAAAGGCAGGTAACTTCTATGTTGATCTCAAATAGACACATTTCTGTTTATCTTGTTTAACATGGCTTTTTAAGTAATGTGTACTTCTAGGAACCTGACTTGGACGCTCTGGCTCAGCGGGCAGCAGAAAGAAAAAGAAAAGCTGAACTGAGGCATAAAGAAGCCCTTAAAGTGCAGAAAAATCAAAAAGAAATGTTGATGAAACAGAAAACCAGGTAACAAGATAACGTTTATCATATTTTCAGCTGAAACCCTTGTGGCTAGAAATAGAGGGTGTGTAGCAGGCTGTGTGAGGACACGCTAAGTAAAAGGTTGTGTAGACGTTGTTCTCTGCACTGCGCTCACTGAGCAGTGGGGTGGTTTTCCTAGCTGAGCCAACTATCTGAGTTCAGTGGCAGGGGCTAAGTTTCTGAAGAAATGTATGGACATTTCATGCTTAATATCAACCAAAAAACTGTTTCTGATGTAAAAAGGAAGTTTTAAAAAAATCTATGTGATTAAGAGCATTAAAGAGATCTTTGGGCGGGACATGGTGGTGCACACCTTTAGTTCCAGCACTTGAGAGGCAAAGGCAGGCAGTTTTTTATAAGTTCAAGGCCAGCCTGGTCTACACATCTAGTTTTAGGCTAGCCAGGGATAGAATATTTTGAGACAGAATAGTGAGATTCTTTCTCAAAACACACAAGCACAGGATGTTGTGAACTGGAAAACCTCAGTTGTTAGTAATTTTTGCATGCTGTTACTGGTCTGCACTGGTCAACTGGTCATTTTACACATGGTCTATCTTTAACATTTCTAGTTCTGCTTGGTTTTTTTTGTTGTTGTTGTTTTGTTTTTTGGGTTTTTTTTAGGTTTATTTATTTCTTATGCATATAGTGTTCTGCATGCATGTATCCCTGCATACCACCACATGGTTGCTGGGAATTGAACTCAGGACCTCTGGAAGAGCAGCCAGTACTCTTAACCTCTGAGCCTCCTCTCCAGCCCCCTCTAGTTCTGCTCTTACTATAAAGAACTCTAAACTAATGGTTCTCAACCTGTAGGTGGGGTCAAACGGCCCTTTCACAGGTCACCTAAGACTGTCTGCCTCTCAGATATTTAGATTATGATTCATAATGGTAGCAAAACTACCATTATGAATTGGCAACAAAATAATTATATGATTGGGGGTCACCACAATATGAGCAGTTGTATGAAGGGGTTGAAGCGTTTGGAAGGTTGAGAACCAATGCTCTCTATGATTATTCAGTTGAACCTCCGGTCCTTAGATAAGCCTCTTGTAGTTGTTAAACATGTTCTTACATGTATGTTTGGTCAAACAGCTAATTGAGTGTGGACTCAGCTAGAAAATGAGTTTCTGGCTTTTATGGTTTTAACTCTGTGCACTGATATCAAATCAATGCATTTCTGTTCCTCTTGGTGACAGCAGGTATTACCTGAGAGACTGATTGGTGGCATCTCTTGTCTTTTAAGGCATATAAAAGCTCGAAAGGAAGCATTGCTTGTGGAGAAAGAGAGATCTGCTAAAGTGGCCAGGCTGCCACCTCCTGTCCCAGCCCCTTTTGAGGTGAATTGCCTAGAGCTTTGTTTAAACAAGTTTTAGTTACATGATGTAGGAGTATATATGGAGTATTTTAAAATTCTAGATATTGTTTTACCTATAAATTAATATATGTTTTTAAGAACTTTAAAAAGTAATAGTACTGACATTTTTCTTGGTTACCTAATGCCTACTGTGTGTTGAGTTTTCCCCAGTGGGAGTTTTGTATTTGTAAAGCATAGTGATTTTGGTTTTTATAGTCCTACTAATCATTCTGCCTTTTTTTATATAGCTTTATTTGTCAAAAAAAAAGTTACATTATTTGTCTTATAGACAGCTCATTCTGGATTTGGTTCACAATCTAATAAAGAAGTAGAGCTCAGATACATTTAAAATTTTATTTATAATCATAAGGTCATGCAAAGTTTATTTATAGAGTATGGTGTGTACTTTGTGATCAGGCTCAATTTTGTTTACATGTTTGAAACAGTTCAATTTAATGAGTACTAGAATGGACATGCTTGCTCATACCTATATTCTCAGCACTGGTGAAGCTGAGGCAGTAGGTGCCTACTGAGCAAAACAGTAAGATTTGCTGCAAAAAAAGGAGAGAAAAAGAATAGGAAAAAAATCAGTTCTCATTTTTATTAGCGTTTTAGTGCTGATTAGCATTAGTGATTGGAGTTACTATACGGATAACTATCAAAATGACAGTTACTTTATGTGAAAAGATAAAGGCTTTTTAAAAAAAAGTTTGGAAACTTAATACTAGAATGAGTATGTCTATCTTGTATTTGTGTATGTGTGATCAGCATGAGTTGTCAGGCTCTGGGGTCTTCCCTATTCTCACAGGGCTGCCTGCCATGAATGTTTCCTATTTCAGCCACTCTCCCAGGGCCATGCAAGACATTAGAAAGGCAGGCAATATTTTAACCTATCGTGCCTTTTGATAGCTTTTATTATAATTTCCAATATTCATAAGCCAAAATAACTAGTTTCTTAGAATGCTTTTTCAGAGTGCAGGATAGGTAGAATAATAATTAGTTCCAGGGTAGTAAATTTGTAAAGATTGTGCTTTTCTTTTTTCTTTTTTTTTTCCTTTGGTGTAGGGGTGGTATCTTTCATTTTTGTGAGTATCATTCTGGAGATACTAAGTTTTATTATTCTGCACACAGCTATTGTCGTTATTCTTTTTTTTTATCATTCTGAAGTTTATATCCTCATTATTGAAGAGAAGGCTCTTTAAGCTTTCTCTATACCCATGGTTCTCAAGTGTTCTGTAGCCCAGCAAATGACTCTGGCTCCTTGTCACCATACTTAGTCCCGCTTCGTTTGTTTGTCTTTCTTGTGTGTTGTTGTTTGTGGATATATAGCGCTTATAAATTAAGATCTGGGCTTTTACAGTAGGCTCTTTATTCAGGCTACCCAGGTCTTTGGGGAAGAAGACTATCTTAGAATATGTCTTGAGCTGGTTGTGAGATGGTGATATAAAAGGAAAGAATAGGACTTTGTTTAAAGGTCTAAGTTGTGGAGTATTTGGGGACCCTTGAAGGTAAGTTGTACCCTTTAAGGACCTTGTGTCATATATATAGAATATAGGTACATCTGGGTCACTATTTTTTCAAACAGATAAAAATCAAATGCTGAGAAACCTGAGGAAAGAAGTGTGAACTATTTTAGAGTTCTCAGACTAAGAATATTTTAGCAGGGCATGGCAGCACTTTGAGGTAGAGGCAGGAAGGTCCTTAAAGGGTACAACTTACCTTCAAGGGCCAGTCTTGCATACATGGCAAGTTGGAAGGTAGCTTAGACTGTGTGAGACCCACTCATGAAAAAACAAGCAAACAAATAGAAAACAAGGTTTTTGTTTTACTTAATCCAAGGAAGAAATATCATTTTGGATATACTAAACTCTTATTCAAGAACTGTCCCTGGGGGCTGGAGAGATGGCTCAGTGGTTAAGAGCATAGCCTGCTCTTCCAAAGGTTCTGAGTTCAATTCCCAGCAACCACATGGTGGCTCACAACCATCTGTAATGAGGTCTGGTGCCTTCTTCTGGCATGCAGGCATACATGTAGACAGAATATTGTATACATACTAAATAAATAAATAAATATTAAAAAAAAGAACTGTCCCTATGATTTAATGAGTGGACCCTGTTGCATATCTGTGGTTTTAATATGTCTCGTTTACTTACCCTGATGGCCATACAAAGTAAAAGCCATACCTGTTTCACAAGTGAGGAAAAGTGAAGACAGAGGATTAAGTAACTTAACTAGAGAACCAGAGTTTATATCAAGACCGATTGTACAAGCTCTTGTTTTTCCTGTGGCACTTAGCTTCCCATGAATCCACTTCTTTAGACTTTACTGTGGTAAACTAGTGTGCACTAGGGTCTGCAAATGTAAACAGCCATGGTATTGAAAACCTCAGTGCTATGTAATGTTGTGGGTAGTATAAAAGCATGCTGTTTCTTTTTTGCACTGCCTTTGGAGATAGTAGTAGATACAGGAGGAAAACAGGCTTGTTTTATGTGTAGTTATAGGAGTTGTTGCATACACCCCTTTTGCTGGGTGAGCCAATCTCAGCTGAGTTTTGCTTTTAGCCTGCACCCTGGTGTTTTAAGTCTAGTGATAGCTTACAGCAGAGCAGAGCTCATGCTTAGCAATTTAGAATCATTTACTAATCATCCTAACAATGCTGACAGTCCATGGACTTATTTGTTGAAACTCTAAAGTCTAACTCACTGGAAACTGTTTTAGCTAACAGTTGGTGGTGATTATAATCTCAACAGGGAGTCTCAATTTCAGTCTGTATATATAGCTACCTTGATTTTGGGAGTACTGGTTCTTAGGAGTTGCTTGTAAATTAAGTCATCTATTTATATCCACTTTTAAATATCCTTGTGAAGAAATATGTTTTATTTGTTTGGTTTGGTTTTGGGGGGAGGGGGTTTAGTTTAGTTTAGTTTGGTTTTAGTTTTTCTGAGACAGGGTTTCTTTGTCCTTGACTGTCCTTGAACACTCTCTATAGGCCAGGCTGACCTTGAACTGGAGACTGCCTCTGCCTTCTAGAACTCAGGGACTAAAGGTGTACACCACCACTGCCCAGCATGTTGTGTAATTGTACTGAAATGTAGTTCACAAATTAACTGCTAGCACATATTTGTAATCCCAGCTCCTAGGAGGTGGAGGCAGGAGGATCAGGAGTATAAGGACATCAACTATAGCAAGTTTGAGAATCTGTCACAGAAATAAAATAATCAGCTGATGTTTCCATGAATGGGAAAATGTTGTTTATAGTTTTTTGGGTTTTTTTTTTTGCCTCAGTTATGAGACTTTAAATGGAATCACCCTGTTCTCACCCTTTGTTCCCTGTGTTTTCAGGTTCCCCTCAACACCTTCTAACTTGTTTAAAGTTCTCAATTTGTTCTGAACATTTGCCACCTTAAAAAATTAATACCAGTGCTAGGCATTATCACCAGACATCTGATTTTAATTGGTTTGGTGAAGGACCAAGGTGTCTAGTTTTCAAAAGCTATTTAGGTAATAATCTTAGTTATCCCATTCATGGTATTTGGTTTTCCTTAATCCTATCTTCTTGCCTTTTATGTTTTCTTTTTCCTTTTTTGAAATTTGAGTCCTGTTTTTTCCACTCATTTTTGTTAAAGCTGCATCTGATCATTTCTCAATTATACTTCTCCCTCTGAACTTGTCAGTATTATCTCCTCATGGTTTAACAGGTGCTTTCTCGGACACATTGTAAGTCCCACAATAATTGTCACCATGACCATGTGACATAGAGATAACTTTGTGCATTCTTTTCATAAGAAAACTGAGGGACAGAGCCAGCACCAGGTACAGAAGAGACTCGAGGAAATGGGACTGTTCATTTCCTGTTGACAGTGCCTAGCTTGGACAGAGTGAGCACTTGGAAATCCTTTGTTTAGTGTAGCTGATTTCATTACATATCAGGACATAATAAATTGTAATGGGCTAAATTACTTTTATGCCAACATATTGGAAGCAAGGAACTAGCTTATTTAATCTTTTTGAGACTTGTGGAATTAGTGTGCTTAAATATTAGCCAGTGTTTCCAGACCAAGATTAATACATGATTAAACATTGAGGGGTGAGACTAATGTGAACTCTAGTTGAATTTTATGATTAGTTGTGTTTCTAACTTGATTGGGTCTTGTAGGCATATTTTTATTCAGGAGATTTGAAAGTGCTCTTAGTTCTGGAGATGGAGCTCAGTGGAAGAGCACCTCTCTGGGTACAGTCCCCAGTAAAGGGCACAGTAGAGGAGATACTATAGCAAAAATAACTGTCTCTTTAAATAACTTAGGGTGAACTTCTGAACTGAAATAAAAACATTGACTATAATATACATATCTAGAAGGTCTATGAAATATTAAAAAATCTAATATTTTTATTAAAACTTGAAGTGATTTGCCGGGCGGTAGTGGCACATGCCTTTAATCCCAGGACTCAGGAGGCAGAGGTAGGCGGATCTGTGAGTTCGAGGCCAGCCTGGTCTATAAGAGCTAGTTCCAGGATAGGCACCATAGCTACAGGAATACCCTGTTTTTTTAAGGAAAAAAAAGGCAAGAAACTTGAAGTAATTTAACTCTGGGTGAAAAGGTTTATTTCATTATTAAGCAGATTTTAGCTTTGGTCTTGTTTTAGTGCATTTCCTGTTTCTAGTAATACAGTGCATTAGGCAAGGTATAGAGAAGACTGATAGGCTGGCTGCATCTGGTGTGGTCTTCTTACTGGCAGTCATAAGTTGGTGGAGAGCATCAAAGCCACAAACTAGGAGATCTAGGTAAACCGGTTTTGTAGAAGACTTACTTTAGAAACAGATAACCATGACATGTATTAATCACTTGAAGGCATTAATCTATTCACTAGAAGAGCTTCCCTAGTAACTCCAGAAATTTCTACCCTGTAACATGAGGGCCGGCTTGTTGGTGTTTCTGTCCCGCCCAGTACCCCACAGCTGGCATGCCCCAAAGAAAGTTACACAGAGATCTCCATAAGTTATAAAAACTGATTGGCCAATTAGCTCAGGCTGCTTATTAGTTCTTATAGCTTTTATTAACCCATTATACTGATCTATGTTAGCCATGTTGGTCAGTACCTTTCAGAGCGGGGCAGATAACATGTTGCTTCTTCGGAGTCTGGGCTGGAATGGAGGAATGGGCTTCCTCCTTT
>LOEQ01002746.1:2507-15270 GCA_001685075.1 Bramus lutescens
AGAGTAAAATAGCTTACAGGCTGTGGTCCAGCTATTGCAACAATGGCTGTCTACCAAAAGAAGATCCACAAGTCCAGTAGTTGTTCAGTCCACAAAGTTGGATGCCTCAGCTGGTCTTCAATATTTGCCAGAATCCCAAAGAAATAGGCTCTACCGCCAGTGAACGAATGGACCTGCCAGCAAGAGCAACCACAAGCAAACAGCAAGCTTTCTTCTTCTATGTCCTTTACATACTGCCAGCAGAAGGTGTAGCCCAAATTCAAAGTGTTATCTTCCCACATCAAAAGATCCAGATTAAAAGTGGATCTTACCCCTTCAAATGATTTAATTTAATAAATTCCTCATAGGTGTACCCAGCCACTTGAGTTTTCATTAGTTCCAGATGTTGTCGGGTTAATAATGAAGAACAGCCATCACAGGCTGTCAGCTGCACCACCTCTCTTAATGGTGCCTTGCTTTTTATTTGCCAGTAAATGGAAAGGTGTCTTCTGTGCTACCCTACAGGAGCCTGCGAGCTTTATGAGAACAAACGCGGTTAATCTGAAGAATCTCACGCATCTTTGCTTCTCTGAGGTGGAGGGAATAGCCACCCAGCTTTACCATAGCGGCCCTCTTCCTGCTGTGGCACCTTAGGCCAGAGTGGAACCTTCCCTCATTTTTCACAGTATTAAGAGAACAAATGCCAGGGGTGTGGGAGGGGAGTGTCCCTCCCCCAACGGGTCCCTTCTCCACAAGCCGTCAAAACTCTGGACCAGCTGTACTTCCCTCCCCTTCATCATGTTGGTCTCCGTCAACAACAGGTTCCAAGGAGGGAAAAGGTTTGACTTGTTCAGAGAGGAGAGGAGGCTAGTGGAGAACAACCGGGAATTCCTCTGTGACCAGAAGTACAGAGATGAAGAGAACTTGCCAGAAAAGCTTACAGCTTTCAAACTCCATTTATTTCTCCTTGAAAGCTGCCCCCCACTCCAGAGTGAGGCATTGGTAGCCTGAGCTGAGGACCTACCTGGATCCTCCAGGCTGCCATCCCTGCCCCTGCCCCTGCCTCTCCCTTCTGCTCTCGGCTTTCTCCACTCATTGTGATCTGCCTTCTGTGTTCTGTCCTAGTGGATTCATTTCTTTCTCATTTCCATTTCTTTATGGAAGCACATGTTACCTGCCTTAATGAGAGTGGGGAGTCCTGAGCCTCAGGGCCCCTGCTCTCTGCTTCCTGCTGCCCTGCCCTCTCTAGACAGAAGGGCTGACATCAAACCAAAAGCTGGAGAGCATGGAGGCTGCCAACCTGAGCTCCCGTGTTTAAAGAGGGCCTTGTCTATCAGTTCATCTTTCTAGGTTTCCAAGCTAAGTTCAGACCTCAGGTTTGACCCTGGTGGACCCCTCCCTTCCACCCACTCTCCGAAGATCCTGAGCTGGCATAAAGTTTCAGGGCACCTAGGATAGCTCCATGCTTCCCATGTTCCTGCATTTTCTAGTATCAGCCACCTAATGCCTCACAGACACAAGTGATTCCCGTTAGTTCTTGCTGCTCTCCATCCTCAGTGACATGACCCACGATGGGGAGAAATGAAACAACGGTTGGAGTCCTTCAGAGGAACTGGAAGGAACATGTGGCTTTGCTCTCTTGACCACCTTCACGAACAGCTCAGAGGGACAGTGCGGTTCCACTGTCCCTTGCTAGGGCAGGGGAGGGCTTTGGAGAGAGATGCGAGGATAGTGGTATGTGGGAGTCCCACTTTCGGGGAATATGCTGAGAGTACCAGGGCAGAAGAGGAGTCAAGTGATCATGTTGAGCCTCAAACAGAGAAACAGGCTGTCCCACAAACAAAATGTCCCACTCTATCTATTTTCCTATTCAACCTGTCCTTCCCACTCACTCGCTCTGCACTTCTTTATCGAGTACCTATTACAAGCTTTATGTCCTAAAAAAAAAAGAGAGAGAAGAGACAGACGGACAGACAGACAGACACACACACACACACAGAGGGAGGGGAGAGAGAGAGAACAAACAGCTCTCATCCCACCCTATATTCCTGTGCTTCTATCACATGTCAGGTAGAAATGTGCAAAAGTCCCCATTTTAAAGTAACCACCAGTCAGTCCCAAACCTCCCCAACCCCATCCAGGTTCTGACAAAAGACAGGGGGAGTAAATCTCACATCAGAGGACAATATTACAAAGCCAAGGTCCCCAATTGGCTTAATTTTTGTTCTGGAATCAAAGTAAAACTTCATCCCATGAAAGAGGTCATGTGATTCGTGGGCCCAGTGGAAGAGGTAAGTTTTATAGACAGAGAAGAGCTGAAGAGGGAAAAAACAAAAGCAGGAGTTGACCTAGTTATTTTAAAGTTGTGTTCTTTATAACCCAGAGGTCACAGAACAGTAGGAAGTTAGCTGATTAGTTCTCATCGGGTCATGTGAGTCACTTCCATAGTGAAAGGATTAAGGCAGAAGGACTATTTAACCCTGAACTCTTAGAATGAAGACCAAACCACTTCATTTCAGGTAAGCAACCAGGAATTTGAGCTTGTTTTTGATTCTATTTTAATTTTTATTCTGGTCTTTCAGGAATCAATGCAGGAGCCTTATCTAAAGCCTGGCCTCCTAGATTTTTTGTTTCCAGAGCTCGAAAACCAAGCCTAAAGACAAGAACTCTGTCTTTCTATGTCTTGCACCCTGGTCCCTTCCTGTGATGTTTATTTAGCATCTGGAACACAAGCCCAGCAGAGCTCAGGGGAGGCGCCTTTTCAAACAGCAGGTTGGCAATCTGTCTTTACAGCAGACATTTGTTTCCTGGAGTTTCTGAAAAAGAAGCATCTGAGGTCAAGGTGGGACACTCTGGGCTCCTCTGTAGCCCCTCTCCTTGCTAGGACCTCATGATTTCTAGGACACATTTCTCTGTGCATCTGTGTCCTGCTCACAGCTTACTAAAGGTACCAGTCATATGAGATCAGGACCTGCCCTGATAACCACATTTGGCCTTACCATCTCCAGAAAGAGCAGGTCTTCAAACCAGTTACTTCTTGATGTACTAGGAGTGGGGGCTTTGCCATGGTAACTAGGGAGGAGGGCACAATCCGATTGATGGCAGAGGTCATTCTACTCAAATCACTGGACTCCTTAGGATTGTTCCACCTCCC
Organism: Bramus lutescens; assembly: GCA_001685075.1. Classification (NCBI taxonomy): domain Eukaryota; kingdom Metazoa; phylum Chordata; class Mammalia; order Rodentia; family Cricetidae; genus Bramus; species Bramus lutescens. The sequence continues at coordinate 5,641 of LOEQ01002746.1, forward strand.
AAATACAACAGATGTGCCTGGAGTATGAAGGGCCGAAAAATAAGCAGCCAAGTGTGTTAGTGCGCACTGCTAGACAGAAGAAGAAATGGAAGGGGTACTCTCTTACTGACACCACCATGGAGACTCTCAGGTGAGAATGCCTGGTGAACCAAAGCCTAAAGGGAAAGGTGCTGGGGATGGAGTTTAGTAGGCAAAGTGCTTGCTGCGCAATCATGAGGACCTGAGATACCCCAGAACCTGTGGTGGTCTAAGCTAAAGCATTGTATCAGTTTCCTTAATCCCAGCATTAAAGATGCAAAACCAGGAAAACCCAGGGACTCACTGGCCAGGAAGCTGAACTTAATTTGTGAGCTCTGGGTCTCATGGAAAGACCCTATCTCGAAAAACAAGGCAGACAGGACATGAAAAACAAGGTTGACTCCTGCCTTCCACATGCACATGCACACATATGTACCCACTCACACATGAACATGTACACAGTTTGTTTGTTTATTTATTTAAATAAAAAATGGAAGAGAAAGGGATGGGAAGGGATGCAAGAAAGAAATGTGCCCATGAAAGCCAGGCTCCCTCCTGGGTGTGTGACTCTGACAAGGGACTTCCAATTGCTGTAAGTCCACCAGGTCTATTGGCTTCTTCTCATGGGAAATGATTTGGCATGAGAAGCCTGCTCATCCATTCTTTACCACCCAACAGAGAAACAAGATGGCTCCTTTCTATTCTCCCTCCAACCTCATAATAGTCATGAACTTGTTGCTGGGACAGTAGTTCTGACTCAGTGGCAATTCCTGCTCTTGCTCCTAGACCTCTCAGGCCCCAAGAGAGGGGTGAGCTGGATGCTGAACCATATTTTCCCAGCACTTAGGCTGCCCATTAGAGGACCACTCTTGGAAGGCGCTATGTCTCGAAGGGCCTATCCCTGACAGTCTGTGCTTCCTCTTGGGTGCTCTGGGGATGTCACCAAGCGTCATAGACAGAGTTCTCTGGGACATTGTAGTCTGAGGAGCACCAGTTAGAGTGGGGTCATTTGAGTCATTTCCCTCATCACCCTGGCTCCAGCTTGCCACCTGACTGCTGTTTCAATCAGGCTAAAAGTCTCAGATGAACCATCTGTCCCTAGCCAGGCTGAGACAATGGGACTGGGATATTTAGGCATTTTCAAACAGACATGGTCTCCATTTGATTAATTAATACCTAGAACTCTGAGCCCAGAGCTGAACGGTTGGAACAGCTAAGGCAAATGCCCTGTTCCAGACAAAACTCTCAGAGATGGGCCACTGCTTTCCACAGCGTTCTTGGTCCCAGAGCTCTGCAGATGACAGAAAGATGGAAAGGGAGACTTCCAAAAGACTCATTTGCAGTCAGTCACTCCATACAGCCACCCCTCATTCCAGAAGAACCTTGAATTTGTCCCAAGTTACCCAGAACAGGACAGGATCTTATCTAACATAATAATACCCAGAGCTTGGTAGACCCACCAGCACCAGGACTGTGTCAGTGTGATGCCAGGGAATGGAAGAGGAGGCAGGCGGGGAGGGGGAGTGGAAGGGGGTGGGGAACGGGAGGTAAGGACTCTTTAGTAGCAAGATGGTAGCCAGAGACCCTGAGTTTGCTATAGGTAAGATAGTGCATCAAAACTTTTCCTACAAAATGTATCCCCCTGCCACAAAGACTCTCACACCCTCATGTACTAGAATCAAGTTACCCAATTCCAAGTCCCTGGAGGCAGTTTCTCAGCCTCCAGCAAGCTTCAGTTGAGAAATCATGAACGCAAGAATTTTTTAAAGCAATGTTTGCTATAGCATGTGACCTCACGTCTAATATTTCTAATTAAAGAGAAAACCGTGAATAGCTGTCCTTTCCCTGGAACCGGATGCAGGACACAGTGAGGTATGATTTGTAACTGGCCTGGCCTGATTGCTTAGCTACCGACTGAGGACTTCTGTGTAACCACACGTTATACCCTTCCCCCTGGCTACCATCCCTGATGTGCAACACACACTTGCTTCACTCTGTAGAGTTTATCTTGTAGCCACATCTTTTGATGCAGGGCATGCGTTTTTAATTTTTATCTCCCTCCCCCTTCTACATCTTGATGATTTCTTAATAGGAGGGCAGTACCACATTGAAAGAATGTTTTAAGTCTGTTTCACAGGGCTGTGTGCGTGCTGTTCAGTAGCACAGCCCACGCCTAGCACATGTACCTCTCCAGATTTGATTCCAGAGCCGATTCATACTCATTGTTCAGCTTTTCCTAAGTCATGGAATATTTCCCAGAGTCGTTTTTGTCTCTCCCACAGGGCGACTGGCACTCACTGTGGGCACTAGTTAGCGATGCTAAAAGTCCCATTTATGTGGAAACTGCTAACTCTCGAGTGCTGTGAGCTGAGCAGGCTGTGACTCAGAGTCACTGGCCAATCAGGGACAGCGAACATGTGTCTGGATGAGGCAGCAAAGGTTCCCTAAAGGGCATCTGTTTCATCCAAAAGGGAATGCTCAGAAATGCTGAGTTTCTTCCCGGTTCCATTCTAGGGCAAAATGTCACAACCTATCACTCTGAGGAAGCCCTGATTACAGCCCATGTGTGCCAGGACAAGGGACCTTCTGTTCTACACTGTCATATGCCATGTGACAGCAGTAACAGGGCTTAGTAGTGTAGATAATCCATAAATATAGTCACTTCCTCTCCAAAAAAATCAAATAAAAAATTCCAGGAACAAATAATTCATCTGTTTTAAATAGCATTACTGTGATTATTCTATCCCATTAGCTAATGTTAACCTCATATTGTGGCTGATTCATATGGTAAATTTTTATAGCTACGGATGTAGAGGGAAAACATCATATGCCTGGGATTTGCTACTACCCATGGTTTCAGATATCTGGTCAAGGTCTTGGGACTCCCTCCAGGTGGTAGAGCTAGCTTTTCCAAATTACTGCATGATTTTAAGCAAGTCACTCGGCTTCTCTCAGCCCTCATTTCAACAAAATGGAGACTAAGTTCCAGGTCCCCACCAGCATTACCAAAGGGGATAAAAATGTTTTGCCACATCCAGAGTACTGAAAGGAACACACGATTGTTATCTTTGTTACTCATACTCAAAAGCTGGCAGCGAGTACCCAGAAAAGTGCCCTCTGCCCTAACAAACCACACCCCGACTGACCTCTAGTTGTAGCCTCTTTTACTCAGAAGGGAAGGAGGCTGTGAAAGCGAAGCAGGCAGGGAATGGGATTCCTGGAAGGAATTCCTGCTCTGGCTCTACACTGAGGACAGAGGCTCAGGTCCAGAGGGCAGTGGGGGAAAGGTCAGCAACCACACTGGGCCTTCTACACAGCCGCTCTGGGGACCATTGTGTTTCTGCATGCCGTAACCAAAGGAGGATCTACCCACAAGCCCTCGCTGATGGAGGAACCTCCTCAGCTATTGGGAACCCTGTTCCAATCCCTCCATAGTGCCATCTTGTCTCTCTTAGGCTGTTGGCATTTCCCTGCAGACATAGAAGCAACTTGGGGAAACTCACCTTGCACTGGTGCCAACAATTTGAAAGAACATAGAAACAATATTCAAAAGCTAGGGACACAAACATTACACAAATATCTAATACCATCCTTTGACAACATTTGTGCTCTAATATTGTGTTCTTATACACTTAAAAATATAAGTCACATCTTTTTTTTTTTAATCTCCAGTGTTTCACTATGGTATCAGAGGCTGGGAGCACTTAAGTTGGGTTTCTCACAGTAGCAGGATTTTCATGGAGGCTGTGTTACTCTTCAGGGCTCTGCCTGGAGCACCGTTGTCAGCATTCATGGTTCCTGAAGGCTGCTGTGGTCTGGGGTCCCTGCCTCCATGGCTGGATCTTACAAGAGTGAGCATCAGAGAGAGTGGCTGGATAGATGCCACTGTCTTTCATCCCCTCCATGCACTGGCTTTAGTCTGAAATCAAAGTCTGAGGGCAAGGACAAAGGAAGGGGCTTAGCGTGACATTTCCCTTCCCCGAGTTGAAGTCATTAGTGACAGGGGAACAGGAAAGGGGCAACGCCTTGTTTGGAGAAGGGAACTGCAGAGGAAGTGTGGGCAGGGTGGAGGGAACAGGAGCTCCCTGATGGGGACTGACTGCTCAGAAGGTCACTCCTAGCTCAGGGGAGACGCCAGCTGGAGGTGGGGGTAAGGCAGCCAAGCCTGAGAGGGGACCGAGAGGGGATAGCCGCTCCCAGGATTGTACTGTAAGGACAATTTACAGGAGACATTGTTGGCCCTTCCACTGGACACAAAATGCAAGCCTAGGATTCCCACACATCTTGGCCCTGGGTTTTCCATCCAGACTCAACTCACAGTGACTGAGATGCAGTAGCCCCCACAAATCCCAGGGAGTCTGGCAAACCTAGTGAAACTAATTAGGAGGCATCCCCTGGAGGCCATGGCCTCTCTGATCAGCAGCATTGATTGGATAGGGCTAGATGTACTGAGACCTGTCTTGAACACATGACAGAGCTTCTCTTGTTGCCACTTCCTTCTGCAGCAACGTTCACTAGGAAATTTCCAGCAGGGAGAAGATTTTCCTCTTAGCCTGGCATGACAGCTTTTGAAGGTAATGAGTAGAATGCCTTTGTCAACATGGAGAAAAGAAATAGAATAAAACTAAGCTAGAATCAGCCTGTGAGTTAGACAAGAGCATTTTCTGGATGCATGCATGCATTTGCATGGTGTGATGGGTACATCCAGCTGTTCTCTTCAAAATACACAAGTGTGTGTGTGTGTGTGTGTGTGTGTGTGTGTGTTAGAGATCAATCAAAGGGCACTGGCAGCTCCTCTCAGATCTGATCCCACACTTTGCATGGATGTGGATTACCCACTTATAAACTGGAGTTTCATGTGGCCCAGTACACAGAGTCAGTCAGAGAAGCACAACCCCAAAGCATAGGTCTGAAAAGCTAATTGCAGTTTTCACTCCCATGCCTGAGACCAGACTGGATTCCAAACCTCAGCGACACTGTACTAAAGTCTCCCAACAGGAGATTAATGTCCTGGCCTTTAACTCTGCAGTCTCTCACTTGAGATGACAAAAAAAAAAAAATCACTGACACATCTGGCCTGTTGGTGTTTCTTACTTAACCTTATCTGTGCTATATGGGCACTTTACAGACTTGAAACTGTCCCACCTTTTCTGTGTGTGACATGAACTCTTCCAAACAGAGGTGGTCATGTGGCTCAGCGGCTAAAAATGATTATTGGGCAAGTTAGATTACCTGAGTTTGAGTCCCAGAACCCATGTAAAGGTAAAAGGAAGAATCAGCTCCACAAAGCTGTTCTCAAACACACCATATATACACAAAAACGCACACACTAACAACAACGATAATAATAAATAATTAAATAATCAAAACAAAAAAGGACGCTTGGAACTGATCCGAGAGGCAAGCCTCTCCTTCCCACACCTCCTTCTCCAAACAAGGCTATGGCCCCAGTCTCCTTCAATGTTATGCCTCCTGTAGCCAGAAGCCCTCTGGCTAGGCTCTACTTCCACAAAGACCTTTCGCCCACTCAGTCTTGTCTTTACCGTCTCAATGGATTCCACATCCTTATCCTAACTGTCCAACACCAAGCTCCCCAGTAGCAAACATGGGATGAGACGGAACTGGAACCTTCAGTGCTCTGTGCAAGACATAGGGTGAGGCCACAAAGAGCAGGGTAAGAAATCTAGGGAGCTTATTTCCATGTGAGCCAAGCCGTCTTAATTCTTCCCATTTCAAGCAGTGTAGACTTCTGCAAAGAAATATTCATGGTGATGTGTTCAAGCCAGGGCAATTCAACTCACAGCCAGACCCCTGTACACAAAGATCCCGATTTTTCTGGGATGAGGGCTACCCTCTGGGCCATCGGTGAGATTCTCCTGAGGGAGCCGTCTTCATCTTTCTCCCAGACGTTGAGTAATCTGGTGGATCCAGAGAGGGTCTTTGCCTGTGGACATTCATAGGCAAAGTGTTGCTACCTGTCAACTTCTTTGAAGTGTCTGTGGTCTTCATGCGGCCTCTGCTGGCACTGGGATGTCCTGTGGCTGCAAACTTCTTGCCATTTCTTCATGACCGAAACTTCCATTCCGTGCAAACCGTAAGGGAGTCACAAAAAAAGCACTCAAAGTATGACTAAGCAATTTCAGCATGCTTGGGCAATGCCAGCACGTGAGCGTGGGTACAAAACCCCAACGTCATTTCACTGCTCTCTAACCCTCAGAGGGAGATGGCAGCACTCTGTCTTGGCTCCCTTCCCAGTGGAACTCACGTGGGTGTCACCCCTAATAAAATATGTGCACTTGTGATCGTCACCTTGGTATTTATTTGTTTTGGTCAGCTTTCTGTTACTATAACAAATACCTCAGTTATTCATTGTATTAATAGAAAAAGCCTATTTGTCTCTGTTTGGGAGGTTTCAGCACATGACTGGCTAGTACCATTGCTTTGGGGAAAGAAAATATAGATGGGAAGGACAAAGACGTGATAGGAAGTGAAAGAGAAAAAGAAGGGAATGGAACCTCACAATCCCCTTCAATATTATGCCTCCTGTAGCCAGAAGACCTCTCACGAGGTTCTATTTCCTAAATGTTCCACCACCTTCCAGAAGCACCACTGTGAGACCAGGCCTTTCAAATCCTTACTACAGCATGTCATCCTGGGGTCCCTCCACTGGGCTAGCACAGAACAGAAGTCCATTAAATAATATGTTAAGTGATTCTGTAAGCCACAGGATGTGAGTCCTGTAGACTTGGAATCTCTGTTCTTTGGGAAGTCACCCTTGGTCTGCTGGAAACAAAGTAACAAAAAGTATTGATGAAACGATATTGAGTTCAAAGAGGACCTCCGGTGTGGGCAAAGCCTCAGGCATAAGTCACAAGACAGCAGTGGAAGTTCTATAGTTTAAGCCTCTAAGGTAGATAAAAATGAGGCCAGGAATTCTCAGAGCCAAAGGGATACAGAACCCAGATGCATCCACCCAACAGCTAAACTCTGGCATTTCCCATTCAGGATGAGGAGTCCCTGGGAGCAACACTTCAGCCCCTAGCATCATCTGGATGGATCACATGTGTTATCTATAAGGAGTCTAGCAATGCTATGTAAAGGTCTACCCACAACCTGGCCATGCCCTGCATCTCAGATAGACCCTAAGATCTGGAATCCCCCAAGGACACCAAGAAAACACAGCCCACAGAATCAACTGTCCAGAATTCACAGGGGCTCACAGAGATCAGAGAGCCTGTAGGGATCTGACCTAGGTTCTCTGCATATATGTTAGGGCTGAGTAACTTGGCGTTTTTGTGGGATTCCTAACAGTGAGAATGGGGCCTGTCTTCGATTCTTTTGCCTACTTGTGGGATCTTTTTCCTCCTACTGGGTAGCCTTGTCCAGCTTTGATGTGATGGTATGTGCCTGGTCTTATTGTAGCTTGCTATGCCGTGTTGGTTGATGTCCCTTGGATACACTTTTTCTGAGGGGAGATAAGGGGGTGAGTTTGGGGGAGAAGAGAGGTAGGAGGTAGATACTGGGGGAGGGAAGGGAGAGAAAATTGTAGTCAGGACATAATATATGAGAAAATACTTTTTCAATTGTTTTTATTGAGCTATATATTTTTCTCAGATCTCCTCCCTTCCTCTCCCCCCCTCTACCCTCTCCCATGAGCCCCATGCTCCCAATTTACTCAGGAGAATTTGTCTTTTTCTACTTCCAATGTAGATTAGATCCATGTATGCATGAGAGAAGAATTTAAGAGAGGCAGAAAGAGATCTGAAACACCGAATGTTGAGTACCTAAAGTATCACAAAAGCACAATAACTTGGGGCCTGCTGTCTGTCAAGACTTCAGCTGTGGCCTGCTGTCCTACTGTCACAGACATGGATAGTGGCCCACTGTCTGTCTATCACAGACAAGGGCAGTAGAGGGGCTAGGGGAGGAGCTTTGAACATCAGAGTGTGGCTGGCTGCTCTTACCCTCCTTCAAATATCAAGATGGACCCTAGCTCACACAGGTCCTGGATTTCTGGTAGTCATAGCTGCAGAAAACGAGGTAGCAGGTTCCTGACGGGTGATGCCTCCACTTCCACTCTGGCCCTGCTTTGGAAAGAAGCCATAACCTGTCCTGTCTTTATGGATATCTACCCTGTCTTCCTTCCTACCAGGCAGGCCTCTCTCAACAGCCTGGAGAGACCTGGGCAGCAAAGAAGCCAACCATGCCCTCTGCTGGCAGAGCCTTGCTCAAACCTGAAAGCCAGTCTGTAAGAACTAGATTCTTCTGCACATTTTCTCCCTCTAGGGATTGATCTCTCAATGCCCATCCTCTTGAGGCATGGAAAGTTGTCTGAGAGACAGGAGGCAGCCCCCTTTGCGGTTCAGACAGCTGCTGCAGGCAGGTACTCTGCATTCAAGCCATGGATAGGGAGCTGGTGAGTGCCTGGCAAACACTGGCCAAGCTGGTCAAGCACCGTTCATTTCCTATACAGCAAATCCACATGCTGCAAAGGAACCGCGAGGCACATATGTACTCTTTAACTTTGAAATTACCTTTGTGTCCACTCATAAGCTTCTAAGGAAAAGCCACTTTGATCATTTACGACCATAACTGACCTTCTCTTAAAACAGTATTGCCCAGCCAGAGCCTTCCTTTAGTTATCTAATTAGGCTCACAAATTTATCTGGCAGTTTTTAAAAAAGAGATCCAGCCTCCCAGGACAGTGACAGAGTGGCAAGGAAGACATTTAACAGACAAAGCCACAAATTTGACAGAAGCTTTAATGGGAACCCCAGAAACACTATTGTAAAACCTGCCCCAGCTTTGCATCTCTGTTGAGGTCAAGCATGAAACCTCATATGCCCTGGGCTGGCAACCCAGTGGATGGCACTGACAGACAATTCAGCTAAAGCACATCTGCAGACAAGCCCCACAGACAGAAGAAATATGAGTCAATGAGAAACATCTGGACACCAGGGGCCAGATAGACTGACAGGGATGGCCAAACATGGAGGACCCAGTACGTGAGCCCATTCTTGATTCAACAGCTGACGTAACATCGCTAGACCCCACTAAATGCCTTTGCAGATTTCTCTTCCTCCTGTGTGGAGATGACATAAGAGGGTCACATCACATAGGGCTGGCAACAGAGAGCAGAAAGAACAAAGAGGAAGCCCCACCCACATTCCAGGGAAAGGGCAGTTGGAAGCAATAAAAACAGAGCCTAGGAAACTGTCTTAGGAATGGATGCATTGGTGGACACTGTCACTTTTCAGCATCTCGGCCTCCTCTATAAACCATATCACCCGAGAATCTTTGTAAAGAACCTGACTTCTAAGGCCGAGCCACCTGTATTTAACCCAGATTCTTCTGATGTAACTGAGGCTTGAAAACTATGGCCTCTTCAAAGATCTTCTGAGGTGGGCTGGCTGGTATCTTCAGCCTAAGAGGTCCCTCAAGGACAGTATGGCTACAGGGGCAGGAGTCTTTATGGCCAAAACAAAACAAAGGCTAAGCTGGGGACATCAGAGTTGCAGATAATTTATTGTTTCTTTGCTTCTCCTCTGGCTCACGCCAGGCAGAAGAGAAGAAAAAGAGGAGGGGGAGGAAGAGAGAGAGAGAGAGAGAGAG